>JAVJIF010034182.1:0-122129 GCA_038442645.1 Agave tequilana | reverse complement strand
ACTCGAGTAAATAAGGCCACAAAACTAAAGGGGGTTATTTTTATTTTTGTCCACCATTTTATGTATGAATAATCATGCTTCCTGAGCATAATTACCAACTTCAATAAGTGTTTTTTATTATCATAATTAAAATTTTTTTTTAATATATATTTTTTATGGCATTTTCAGTCTTTGTTTCATCCCAAAATTGTGTAAGTGTGGAGTGCATAAATCTAAGGTAAAAAATTCAAGATCAAATTATCTTTTCAATCTTACTTTCTTATCCTATAGTTTAGACAAGATCTATTATTTTGACTTGGTTTAAAAATTTCATATTTTAGGTCTTCCTAATTCCAGATAATCTTATTTTCTTAAAAACAAATCAAAAACTATTTCTCTTGTTTCAAAAGTTTTGTAAAAGAAAAGAAAAGTTTTTTTTTGATTGATTAAAAAGAAATGTAAAAGAAAGAAAATTAAACCTAACTACGTTAGTACCCTCCCCCACACTTATCTCATGCATGGTCCTCAATGCATTGTGAATGTGTAAATACAGAAACAAATGAGAGGAAGGAAGATTACCTCAAGGGTGTGGCTCTGGTGGTGGTCGGATTGGGCCAAGTATTGCGACCCAATAAGATATCGTGGATCATTCAGAAATCCACCAAGGATCTCTCTAATATGACCCCAGAAAAGAAGATGGATTGAATGGTCTTATTAAAAAATTTATCCCATCTAATTTCCCATTTTCAAAAATAATGACTGAGTCATTTTCTTCAACATTCCTGTCCAACAATGAAGTGTGATTTTTAAGAGATGATTGATTTGGACTCAAATGGAACAGGAGCAAAAATCGATACCGACCTCGGGAAGTTGACTCAGATCAAGTCGAGAGTCAACAATAAGAGTCGAAATTGGTTCAAAAATAGGGTCCAAACTAAAGAATTGATGTTCACATCCTTTCCCCAACAATAAGTATGATCATTAGAGATTGGTGATTCTATTTCACGGTGTACTTGTATAGGAGGATTCAATGTTGACTCTGGAATAGAGAAAAAATCTGGTAAGGATACCGGGGTCATTATTGAATCAAAAGTGTAATGGAGTTCCCACAGGAAGTTCAAGATCCAATCAGGTTCGATTTCAATTTCAGGGAAGGGATAACTTGCCAAAATATCCAGGCGACTTTCATAACTTGGAGATTGGTCAAGTTCAAATGTATGTTCTGAAATTGAAGCTGGATTTCAAAAATGACATGATTCATGGTCCAATCAGTAAGTTAGGGATATAAGAATCGGTCAAGGTTGACAAGAAAGGCTTTCCTCGCTCTCATTGATCAATTCGCTCAAAAGTGAATCTAACCTACTTATAGGCCGTGTAACAGAATTGGATTCGGAATCATGTCTTCCATACTCTTTGTAATTGGTTCTTGAAATATGATTATAGAAGTTGATTTTAGAAATTGTGGTCAAATTGTGAGTCCATCGGATTTTGCGGTTGCTGCTCGGACTCACGCAAGGGTTCCATACTCAAGTCCAGTATTGAAGTTTGTTCATTTTGAATTGGTGAGATTGGAAAGATGAGTGGGACTCTTGAAAATTTGGTTGAGATGATGAGTCTAACATGTTTTGCATTCTTTTCACAAAAGACTTCCAAAAACTTTTCTAGTTTAGATTCTTCTTCAATGGGATGTTCTAGAAAAGAGTATGTGGAGTTTGATATGGGAAGGATTGTGAATTGAGCAAATTTTGCATTTGTTGTAGGGACTCTTCTATACTCCTTTTCAATGATGATTTTTCTTCAATTGTGTTCAGGAAAAGGAGAATATGAATAAAAATTGGAGAACGAATATTGTAAAATTGTGGACAAGATGGTTGAAATTGGACTCGGGTAGGAGAATCCCCATGAACTCTGTGAAGAGTTGAAATTATTTTGAAAATTATGGACATATGGTTGGGGATATGGGTCATATTGATGCGGATAATCCCAACCCAGCTATATGGTTGGTTCATGTTGTACATTCCGGGTCAGAGTTATCTGAGTCAGATAAGGTCAGGGTGAAATATGGATTCATATAAGAATTGTTGTTATTAAAATCCATATCACAATTTTACAAAAAAGAAAAACAAACAAACAAACAAACCAAAGAAAAAGAAAAAGAAAACAAGCCTATGCTAGGGTTTGACTTAGACCTAGATGATTCCTAACTGGTTGACTGTCCACAGGAGTATTGTCGGACGCTGACCACAAGAGTTAATCAGCCAGGTAGGGGCAAGATCAGTGAGGTATCCGTGCCAGAGCAACGGACCTATTATGCCAAACCACTGTTCTTCAAGATTTCGCCTCTCAATCCCAACCTTAGACACCGATTTGACAAGAGTCAACTTCTAACAACTTGCCCCTTAGGTATATCTCCTAATGAGTCTGAGATGTCCCTAGGGGCCAACGTCTAGCAAATTTATTAAGGTTTGGGTTGTGTGAGTGGGGAGGTGATTTTTTGGGCTAAGGGAGGGTAATGACTTTCCCACCTTATGTTGTGTCTTGGGTTCTGCCCTTAAGTTAAATTTGTGCAAATGTGTAATATAGATAAGGATGAACACAAAAGCGAGTAAATCATTGAAATGTTTGTCCTAACTATATGCAATGTAATATGTCCACCTCCTATCAGTATCACAATAACATAAGAATAAAATAAAGTATATTGGAATAAAATTGACACGTGCCTAGATGCAAATGTCTAAAACCATTTTTAAGCATCCAATTTCTGTATTTTAGTTCTTACAATTATTTATAGTGCCAAGTATATAAAAAAAATTAGCAGCAGAATATAAAAATATACAAGAATTATTGTTGGCCCAAAAGGTTACACTCTCCAATTGTTTAGAGTTTGATGATACACAAAACAAATAAGAGCTTTTGGTACTAATTAGTTTGTTTAAGATAAAGTTTCAGGTTAGTACCATATCTGGAGGCCATTGCTTAGCTATTGCAAGAACTTCTAGGTTCATGAAGCAAGAAGGCGTTTTTGCACATCAAGGAAGGACATAGAAGAGAGGCTCTAGCAAGGCATTGCATGGCTCAAGACTTCAAGAATGCTCAAGATAATTCATTAGATTTGTTTCTAGTTTTATAGTTTTGTTAAAGAATAGTGAATAGGTTTGAAGCTCTATCACACACGTTTTTGCACACATCTTATTTCCAAAAAATATTTCCTACAATATGTACAAAATATTTTTGTATACAATCTTCTGCCTACAAACTCATTATTATTTTTTATATATCTCTATTCAAAACTACTTTGTTTAATTTTTGAATCCCTTCAAAAATCTGTTTCTGATTGACGTTTGACCTGAGCCGGTAGACCGACTGGCCGACCGACCCTGTGTCAGGTCAAGCGGTCGACCGACCCAGTCGACCGAGGTTCTGGCAGCAGTGCGTATCCGTGTGCACGTTTCACGGTCGACCGGGCGGTCGACCGATAACCTGTCTGACTGTAAGACATTAGCTCTCTGTATTTTTCGGTCGAACCGGGCGGTCGACCGTAGAGCCGGCAACGGTTCTTATTTTTGTACTTCGGTCGACCGACCGGTCGACCGAGAGAGCCGTTTGAACAGTAACGGCTAGTTTTCTGAGCTGTTTATTTTTGTCTTTTCTCTCTAAAAAGGGTTTAAATTATATTTACTGATCCTATACTTTCTAATTGGCCTTAAGTAAGTTTTATCTTTAAACCCTAGCCCTCTACTATAAATAGGGGTGTTTAGGGAGAAGTTGATCACAAGAAAAATTTGCAAAAGTTCAAAAAATTTAAGGCATTCAAAAGAGCTTGGTTTTTTGGTTTGTGCTAAAAAATCTCTCTCATTTTCTGAAGTGTTTCAAGAACTCTCTGATTTTTTTTCTTTTCTCCTTACACACAAAGCTTTCATTCCTACTCATTATTCTACAAGGATTTTTGTAAGGGAAAAGAGTTTTGCAAGAGAGTTGTGGTCTTTTGATCACCAAGAGAACTTGTACTTGAGATTGTGGAGTTGGGTACTCCGGTGTATTTGTTTGTAACATCTTTGTGAAGTTATAGTGGTTAGAAATCCTTCTGGGGAAGTGAGGACGTTTAGAGCTGGGTGCTCGAACCTCGAAAAAATTCTCGGTGTTTGCGTTGGTTTACTTGCTCTTGCTTCTTGCTTTACTTTAATTGCTCCTATTACTTGCTCTCTATTTTCATTGCAATATTCACTTGTGTTCATTCATCTTGTCAATCAAAGTCCCATACAACAAGTGCATTGTGCACCTCCAACTCATATCCAGAGGAATCACGAGGAAGGAGTTCAGAGCCCTTCACGGGAATCCGGCTTCTAGTCTTATTTTGGAGATTGCTGGCATCATAATTTTTATTTGTGCATTGATTAGCATTATCACCTATTCACCCCCCTCTAGGTGATTTTCAATTGGTATCAGAGCTTGGACTCTAGGTTTGGCTTAATATCCTTAGAGAGATCCTTAAAATTTGCTAATCAACATTTGCATTCCATTTGTCATTCACTAGTAATGTGGCCGATAACATCAAAACCTCCTAATTTGATGGACTCAACTTCCCTATTTGGAAGGTTAGGATGACTATCTTTTTGCAATCTTTAGGTAGCTTAGTAGCTAAATCCTTGACCAAACCCTATGTAGTACCCATAGTGATGAGAGCACATGGACCGACTTTACTTTAGAGAATATGAGGCTAACTCCAAGGCCCAAAATTCCCTTCTAACTGCCTTGAATGAGGACGACCTTACACGGGTAATACATTGCCAATCCGCCTATGAGATTTGGCAACATTTGTTGGTCACACACGAGGGGACTTCACAAGTTAAGAGAGCTAAGATAGATCTCTTAAGGTCCCAATATGATCTTTTAAAATAATTGATGATGAAACCATTGATTGCATGATTACAAGGTTTACTAAAATCACCAATGCTCTTTCCTCTTTAGGTGATGATATCTCCAATGACCAAAAGGTGTGAAAAGTGATTCAGGCACTTCCTTCATCATGGGAGATAAAACCACCACCTTGAAAGAATTGAACGACAAGGATGAAATGGACCTCATTAGTCTCATTGGGAACTTAAAACCCATGAGATAGAAAAGAAGGCAAGAGAAGAGGCCGCTCTGCTAAAGAAGAAGTCCATAGCTTCAAGTCTTCATCCACTCTTGAGGACGATGAAGAAGATGAAGAAGAAGATGAGGAGCTCTCCCTTCTTGTGCGAAATGTCAAAAGGATGTACCGAAAGAACAAGCTCAACTTCCGAAGAAAATTTGAAGGTAAAGAGGAGAGAAGAATTATTTGCTACAATTGCCGAAAGCCCGGACATATCATGGCGGATTGCCCGGAGTTCAAGAAGAAGATGACTTCCTCCTTCAGCCAAGAAGCTGATTGAAAAGAAAGCTACAAAGCCACATGGGATTCGGAAAGCGAATCCGAAGACGAGGTGGACACGGCGAACATGTGTTCCATGGCAAACACACCAAAGGTAACCCCACAACCTCTTGATGAAGATGATGAATTAGGAAAGAAGTTATTGTACATGCTTTTGTTGAACTCTCCGAAACCTATGATAATAAAAAGATTGAATGCTCTAAATTAGAAAAGGAAGTTGCTTTTCTTAAAAATCAACTTGCTATTATTTCTAAAGAAAAAGATGAAATTTCCTCCAATCTCATTTCTACTCAAATGAATTTAGTGCTTACAAAGTTGTATGCAAGCAAAATTTCCTAAGATTGATGAAAAAAAAATTTCTTCTCTAAAAACTAGAATTGTTGACTTTGAAAAGGTTTTGAAGGATTGTGCTTTTAACACTAAAAAAATGAAGAAATGTTTTCTAAAAAGCACACCTCTCATGCTAAAGATTCTCATGTTAAGATTCCTCATGCTCACACTTCACACCACACTCATGCTAAATCCACACATGCTCACAAGTCTCACACTCACTATGCTTTTAGATATGGTAAAGTGTATAGATGTACTTATTTTGGTAAAAATGGACATTTGGCTAAGTTTTGTTATGACCAAGTAAATAGATCAAATAATCTTGTTTGGGTTCATGGCACTAACTCTTTAGGACCCAAGAAAATGTGGGTACCAAATCAAGTCCTAAATTATTTGATGTAGGTACACGCCAAGACTCCAAGACGTAAGGAGCGGTGGTACCTGATAGTGGTTGTTCAAGACACATGACATGGGACATCAATAACTTTACAACCCTATCATGGTACATGGAAGGTGGCACCGTCACCTTCGGGGATGACTCCAGGGAACTATCATCGGTATAGGTAACATTCAAATTGGTGCATCTCCTATTATAGAAAATGTAGCTCTTGTTGATGGTTTGAAGCATAACTTGCTTAGTATTAGTCAACTTTGTGACCGTGGACTTAAAGTTGTTTTTGATGATTCTTCTGCAAGATTTTTTATATAAAACCAATGATTGTATTCTCACCGGTTTTCGTGACAATTATGTTTATATCATTGACATGCTTAATTTATATTGTTCTACTAAATGCTTGAATGCTTTGATGAAATTCTTGGCTTTGACATAGAAGATTAGGACATGCATCTTTTAACCATCTTTCTAACGATTAATTCTAAGGAACTGGCGAAGGGTATACCTTACTTGAAGTTTGAGAAAGACCGCATTTGTGGTGCGTGCTAACTTGGGAAACAAACCAAGTCTTCCTTCAAACCAATCAAGGATATCATGTCAACTAGACCATTAGAATTAATTTCATATGGATCTTTTTGGATCAACTAAAACTAAAAGCTTAAATGGTAGTAGATATGCATTTATTTTTAGTTGATGATTTTTCCCGATTTACTTGGGTTTTCTTTTTGGAACACAAAGATCAAACTTTTTCTCATTTCAAAATTTTTCGAAAAAGGGTTGAAAAAGAAAAAGGTTTTTCGATTTTGAAAATAAGGAGTGATAGAGGTGGTGAGTTTGTTAACCAACTCTTCATGACTTATTGTGATGAAAAGGGAATCAAGCATGAAATGTCATGTCGTAGGACTCCACAACAAAATGGAGTTGTAGAAAGGAAAAACAAAACACTTCAAGAGATGGTTAGGACCACGATAAGTGAATATGACCTCCCTCAATATTTATGGGCCGAGGCCGTAAACACCGCATGCTATATTTCAAATCGTATTTATTTGTGTAAAATTCTTCCAAACATCTTTTGAAATGTATCATTCTAGAAACCTAATGTTGCATATTTCAAAGTTTTTGGATGCAAGTGTTTTGTTTTGAATACTAAAGATAACTTGGGTAAATTTGATGCTAAGGCTTATGAAGCAATCTTTGTTGGATATTCTACTACTAGCAAAGCTTATAGAGTATTCAATAGATCTTCACTTACCATTGAAGAATCCATACATGTTAAATTTTAAGAATCTAATGTGGTTGTTGAAAATGTTGCAGAGATTGACCCATTAGGTGAAGATATGGAGAGACTATCCTTGAAGGACTCACCCGCTCAAGATGATAAGCAAGAACCAATTGGTGACGTTCAAGAGGATAAGAGGAAAGCTCTCAACCGCTTCCTAAAGATTGGAGATACGCTACAAACCACCCCAAGGACCTCATCTTAGGTGATGTCTCTAAAGGGGTACAACTCACTCCAAGCTCCATGACTTATGTGGTAACTTTGCTTTCATTCTCATTTTGAACCCAAAAGCATCCTCGAAGCTGAGGCGGACTCATATTGGTTGCTAGCCATGCAAGAGGAACTCAATCAATTTGAGCGCAACCAATTTGGCATCTTGTTCCTAGGCCCCACGATAGACCAATAATTGGTACTAAGTGGATCTTTAGAAACAAGATGGATGAGTCCGTTAATGTCATTAGGAATAAAGCTAGGTTAGTGGCCCAGATTACACTCAAGTTGAGGGAATTAACCTTGAGGGACCTTTGCACCGTAGCACGGCTTGAAGCCATACGGATGACACTAGCTTTTGCATCTTTTAAAAATTTTAAACTTTTTCAAATGGATGTGAAAAGTGCATTTTTGAATGGTTTTATAAATGAAGAAGTTTATGTTGAACACCTCCCGGTTTTGTTGATCAGTTTCATCCTAATTTTGTTTTTAAACTTGATAAAGCTTTATATGGATTGAAACAAGCTCCAAGAGCTTGGTATGAAAGGCTTTCTAGTTTTCTCATTTCAATGATTTTGTTAAAGGCAAAGTAGACACAACTCTTTTTACTAAGCATGTTGATATGACATTTTAATTGTGCAAATTTATGTTGACGATATAATTTTTGGATCTTCTAATGAGTTTTTATGCAAGGAGTTTGAAAAGGTTATGCAATGTGAGTTTGAATATCTTCCATGGGTGAATTGAATTTCTTCTTGGACTCCAAATCAAGCAATTGCAAGATGGGAACTTCATATGTCAAGCCAAGTACGCAAAGGAACTCATAAAAAGTTTGGACTTGAAGACTCTAAAGTTTGCAACACTGCCATGGCAACTGTAACCAAGCTTGATAAGGATGACCAAGGTACAAATGTTGATATTAAATTGTATAGAAGAATGAGAGATAGTCTTTTGTATTTACGGCAAGTAGGCCGGACATAATGTTTAGTGTGTGTCTTTGTGCTAGATTTCAATCGTGTCCCAAAGAGTCCCATCTTATTGCGGTAAAACGCATTATTCGTTATATAAGGGCACAATTGAATGGTTCTTTGGTATCCGAAAACCGAGATTTCTCAATGACGAGTTATTCGGATGCCGACTATGCGAGTTGTAGAGTAGATAGAAAGAGTACTAGTGGACATGTCAATTTCTTGGTAATTGTCTTGTTTCATGGTCCTCTAGGAAACAAAATTCCGTAGCTCTCTCAACCGCCGAGGCGGAGTATGTTGCCGCGGGGGCTTGTTGTGCACAAGTCCTTTGGATGAAACATACTCTTCTTGATTATGATTTGCATTATAACCATATAAAATATTTTGTGACAATACTAGTACTATACAAATGACTAAGAATGCAAATCAACATAGTAATACCAAGCACATTGAGATTAGATATCACTTTCTTAGAGATCATTTTGAGAAAGGAGATATAGATATTGATTATGTTTCTACGGATTTGCAACTTGCCGATATTTTCACTAAAGCACTTGATTTTGCTAGATTTTCTTTCATATGTGGTGAACTTAATGTTTGTGTTATTGAATAACAATGTTTTCTTGACCCTTTTTGATGTATGACAAAAAGGGGGAGAATGAGTTTATGTATGGAAATATGAGTTCATATGGTTTTGGTTCCATATGAGTTTATATATGTTTTTAGTTTTTGATGTGTTTTCATGAATTCTTGTAATTTGAGTTTAAGTGTTTTGCAAGTGTTTTATATCTCATGGTGTTTATGGTTTCATGATGTTTACTTGCAAATTACAAATTACATTGTTATTCTTTGTTTAATATAGCATAATTTGAGGGGGAGCTTTCTCCTCCCCTATATTTTTGTTTATAGCCTATTTGTTTTGTCATCATCAAAAAGGGGGAGATTGTTGGCCCAAAAGGTTACACTCTCCATTTGTTTAGAGTTTTGATGATAACAAAACAAATAAGAGCTATTTGGTACTAATTAGTTTGTTTAAGATAAGTTTCAGGTTAGTACCATATCTGGAGGCCATTGCTTAGCTATTGCAAGAACTTCTAGGTTCATGAAGTAAAGAAGGCGTTTTGCACATCAAGGAAGGAACATAAAGAGAAGGCTCTAGCAAGGCATTGCATGGCTCAAGACTTTAAGATTACTCAAGATAATTCATTAGATTTGTTTTCTAGTTTTATAGTTTTGTTAAAGAATAGTGAATAGGTTGAAGCTCTATCACACACGTTTTTGCACACATCTTATTTCCAAAATATTTCCTATAATATGTACAAAATTTTTTGTATACAATCTTCTGCCTACAAACTCATTATTATGTTTTTATAAATCTCTATTCAAATACTTTGTTTATTTTTGAATTCCCTTCAAAATCTGTTTCTGATTTGACTTTTGACCTGAGCCGGTAGACCGACCGGCCGACCGACCCTGTGACAGGTCAAGCCGGTCGATCGACCCAGTCGACCGAGGTTCTGGCAGCAGTGCGTATCCGTGTGCACGTTTCACGGTCGATCGGGCGGTCGACCGAAACCTGTCTGACTGTAAGACATTAGCTCTCTGTATTTTTCGGTCAACCGGGCGGTCGACCGAGAGCCGGCAACGGCTCTTATTTTTTGTACTTCGGTTGACCGACCGGTCGACCGAGAGAGCCGTTTGAACAGTAACGGCTAGTTTTCTGAGCTGTTTATTTTTGTCTTTTCTCTCTAAAAAGGGTTTAAATGATATTTACTGATCCTAATACTTTCTAATTAGCCTTAAGTAAGTTTTATTTTTAAACCCTAGCCCTCTACTATAAATAGGGGTGTTTAGGGAGAAGTTGATCACAAGAAAAATTTGCAAAAGTTCAAAAAATTTAAGGCATTCAAAAGAGCTTGGTTTCTTGGTTTTGTGCTAAAAATTCTCTCTCATTTTCTGAAGTGTTTTCAAGAACTCTCTGATTTCTTTTTCTTTTCTCCTTACACACAAGAGCTTCATTCCCACTCATTGTTCTACAAGGATTTTTGTAAGGGAAAAGAGCTTTGCAAAAGAGAGTTTGTGGTCTTTTGATCACCAAGAGAGAACTTGTACTTGAGATTGTGGATTGGGTACTCCGTGTATTTGTAATATCTTTGTGAAGTTATAGTGGTTAGAAATCCTTCTGGGGAAGGCGGGGACGTAGAGCTGGGTGCTCGAACCTCGGAAAAATTCTCGGTGTTTGCGTTTGGCTTACTTGCTCTTGCTTCTTGCTTTACTTTCATTGCTCCTATTACTTGCTCTCTATTTCATTGCAATATTCACTTGTGTTCATTCATCTTGTCAATCAAAGTCCCATACAACAAGATTGTGTTGGCCCAAAAGTTGCACTCTCCATTTGTTTAGAGTTTTGATGATAACAAAACAAATAAGAGCTATTTGGTACTAACTAGTTTGTTTTAAGATAAGTTTCAGATTAGTATCATATCTGGAGGCAATTGCTTAGCTATTGCAAGAACTTCTAGGTTCATGAAGTAAAGAAGGCGTTTTGCACATCAAGGAAGGAACATAGAAGAGAAGGCTCTAGCAAGGCATTGCATGGCTCAAGACTTCAAGATTGCTCAAGATAATTTATTAGATTTGTTTCTAGTTTTATAGTTTTGTTAAAGAATAGTGAATAGGTTTGAAGCTCTATCACACACGTTTTTGCACACATCTTATTTCCAAAAATATTCCTATAATATGTATAAAATATTTTTGTATACAATCTTCTGCCTACACTCATTTTTATGTTTTATATAAATCTCTATTCAAAACTACTTTGTTTTATTTTAAATTCCTCTCAAAAATCTATTTATGTTTTGACTTTTGACCTGAGCCGGTCGACCGACCGGCCGACCGACCGGCCGACCGACCCTATGTCAGGTCAAGTCGGTCGACCGTCCCAGTCGACCGAGGTTCTGGCAGCAGTGCGTATCCGTGTGCACGTTTCACGGTCGACCGGGCGGTCGACCGAAACCTGCCTGACTGTAAGACTTAGCTCTCTGTATTTTTCGGTCGACCGGGCGGTCGACCGAGAGCCGGCAACGGCTCTTATTTTTGAACGTCGGTCGACCGGCCGGTCGACCGAGCGTGCCGTTTGAACAGTAACGGCTAGTTTTCTGAGCTGTTTAATTTTTGTCTTTTTCTCTCTAAAAAGGGTTTAAATGATATTTACTGATCCTAATACTTTCTAATTGACCTTAAGTGAGTTTTATCTTTAAACCATAGCCCTCTACTATAAATAGGGGTGTTTAGGGAGAGTTCATTACCAGAAAAATTTGCAAAAATTTCAAAAGTTTAAGGCATTCAAAAGAGTTTGGTTTCTTGGTTTTGTGCTGAAATTCTCTCTCATTTTCTGAAGTGTTTTTCAAGAACTCTCTGATTTCTTTTTCTTTTCTCCTTACACACAAGAGCTTCATTCCTACTCATTGTTCTACTAGGATTATTGCAAGGGAAGAGAGTTTTGCAAAAGAGAGTTTGTGGTCTTTTGACTACCAAGAGAAAACTTGTACTTGTGATTGTGGAGTTGGGTACTCCGTGTATTTGTAACATCTTTGTGAAGTTATAATGGTTAGAAATCCTTCTGGGGAAGGCGGGGGACGTAGAGCTGGGTGCTCGAACCTCGAAAAAATTCTCGGTGTTTGCGTTTGGTTACTTGCTCTTACTTCTTGCTTTACTTTCATTGCTCTTATTACTTGCTCTCAATCTTCATTGCAATATTCATTTGTTTTCATTCATCTTGTCAATCATAGTCCCATACAACAAGGTTGCATGCGCACCTCTAACTCATTTTGAGAGGAATCAGGAGGAAGGAGTTCAGAACTCTTTACGGGCATTCGGCTCTTAGTCTTGTTTTGGGCGATTGTTGCATCATATTTTTAAATTGTGCATTGATTAGCATTATCACCTATTCACCCCCCCTCTAGGTGATTTTCAATTGGTATCAGAGCTTGGACTCTAGGTTTGGCTTAACATCCTTAGAGAGATCCTTAAAATTTGCTAATCAAACATTTGCATTCATCCATTCATTCACAAGTAAACATGGCCGATAACATCAAAACCCCTCCTAAATTTGATGGACTCAACTTCCCTATTTGGAGGTTAGGATGACTATCTTTTTGCAATCTTTAGGTAGCTTAGTAGCTAAATCCTTGACCAAACCCTATGTAGTACCCGATAGTGATGAGAGCACATGGACCGACTTTACCTTTAGAGAATATGAGGCTAACTCCAAGGCCCAAAATTCCCTTCTAACTGCCTTGAATGAGGACGCCTTACACGGGTAATACATTGCCAATCCGCCTATGAGATTTGGCAACATTTGTTGGTCACACACGAGGGACTTCACAAGTTAAGAGAGCTAAGATAGATCTCTTAAGGTCCCAATATGAATCTTTTAAAATAATTGATGATGAAACCATTGATTGCATGATTACAAGGTTTACTAAAATCACCAATGCTCTTTCCTCTTTAGGTGATGATATCTCCAATGACCAAAAGGTGTGAAAAGTGATTCGGGCACTTCCTTCATCATGGGAGATAAAAGCCACCACCTTGAAAGAATTGAACGACAAGGATGAAATGGACCTCATTAGTCTCATTGGGAACTTAAAAACCATGAGATAGAAAAGAAGGCAAGAGAAGAGGCCGCTCTGCTAAGAAGAAGTCCATAGCCTTCAAGTCTTCATCCACTCTTGAGGACGATGAAGAAGATGAAGAAGAAGATGAGGAGCTCTCCCTTCTTGTGCGAAATGTCAAAATGATGTACCGAAAGAACAAGCTCAACTTCCGAAGAAAATTTGAAGGTAAAGAGGAGAGAAGAATTATTTGCTACAATTGCCGAAAGCCCGGACATTCATGGCGGATTGCCCGAGTTCAAGAAGAAGATGACTTCCTCCTTCAAGCCAAGAAGCTGATTGAAAAGAAAGCCTACAAAGCACATGGGATTCGGAAAGCGAATCCGAAGACGAGGTGGACACGGCGAACATGTGTTCCATGGCAAACACACCAAAGGTAACCCCACAACCTCTTGATGAAGATGATGAATTAAGCAAAGAAGTTATTGTACATGCTTTTGTTGAACTCTCCGAAACCTATGATAATAAAAAGATTGAATGCTCTAAATTAGAAAGGAAGTTGCTTTCTTAAAAATCAACTTGCTATTATTTCTAGAGAAAAAGATGAAATTTCCTCCAATCTCATTTCTACTCAAAATGAATTTAGTGCTTATAAAGTTGCATGTAAAGCAAAATTTCCTAAGATTGATGAACAAGAAATTTCTTCTCTAAAAACTAGAATTGTTGACTTTGAAAAGGTTTTGAAGGATTGTGCTTTTAACACTAAGAAAATTGAAGAAATTTTTCTAAAAGCACACCTCTCATGCTAAAGATTCTCGTGTTAAGATTCTCATGCTCACACTTCACACCACACTCATGCTAAATCCACACATGCTCACAAGTCTCACACTCACTATGCTTTTAGATATGGTAGAGTGTATAGATGTACTTATTGTGGTAAAATGGACATTTGGCTAGTTTTGTTATGACCAAGTAATAGATCAAATAATCTTGTTTGGGTTCATGGCACTAACTCTTTAGGACCCAAGAAAATGAGGGTACCAAAATCAAGTCCTAAATTATTTGATGTAGGTACACACCAAGACTCCAAGACGTAAGGAGCGGTGGTACCTTGATAGTGGTTGTTCAAGACACATGACATGGGACATCAATACTTTACAACCCTATCAAGGTACATGGAAGGTGGCACCGTCACCTTCGGGGATGACTCCAAAGGAACTATCATCGGTATAGGTAACATTCAAATTGGTGCATCTCCTATTATAGAAAATGTAGCTCTTGTTGATGGTTTGAAGCATAACTTGCTTAGTATTAGTCAACTTTGTGACCGTGGACTTAAAGTTGTTTTTTGAAGATTCTTCTTGTAAGATTTTTTATGTTAAACCAAGATTGTAATCTCATCGGTTTTTGTGATGATAATGTTTATATCATTGACATGCTTAATATAGACTGTTCTACTAAATGCTTGAATGCTTTTGATGAAAATTCTTGGCTTTGGCATAGAAGATTAGGACATGCATCTTTTGACCATCTTTCTAGGATTAATTCTAAGGAATGGTGAAGGGTATACCTTGGTTGAAGTTTGAGAAAGACCGCATTTGTGGTGCGTGCCAACTTGGGAAACAAACCAAGTCTTCCTTCAAACCAATCAAGGATACCATGTCAACTAGGCCATTAGAATTATTCATATGGATCTTTTTGGACCAACTAAAACTAAGAGCTAAATGGTAGTAGATTTGTATTTGTTTTAGTTGATGATTTTTTCCATTTCACTTAGGTTTTCTTTTTGGAACACAAAGATCAAACTTTTTCTCATTTCAAGTTTTTCGAAAAAGGGTTGAAAAAGAAAAAGTTTTTTGATTTTGAGAATAAGGAGTGATAGAGGTGGTGAGTTTGTTAACCAACTCTTTATGACTTATTGTGATGAAAAGGGAATCAAGCATGAAATGTCATGTCCTAGAACTCCACAACAAATGGAGTTGTAGAAAGGAAAAATAGAACACTTTAAGAGATGGCTAGGACCATGATAAGTGAATATGACCTCCCTCAATATTTATGGGCCGAGGCCGTAAACACCGCATGCTATATTTCAAATCGTATTTATTTGTGTAAAAATTCTTTCAAAACATCTTTTGAAATGTATCATTCTAGAAAACCTAATGTTGCATATTTCAAAGTTTTTGGATGCAAGTGTTTTGTTTTGAATACTAAAAATAACTTGGATAAATTTGATGCTAAGGCTTATGAAGCATCTTTGCTGGATATTCTACTACTAGCAAAGCTTATAGAGTATTCAATAGATCTTCCCTTACTATTGAAGAACCCATGCATGTTAAATTTGAAGAATCTAATGTGGTTGTTGAGAATATTGTAGAGATTGACCCATTAGGTGAAGACATGGAGAGACTATCCTTGAAGGACTCACCCGCTCAAGAAGAAAAGCAAGAATCCATTGGTGATGTTTCAAGAGGATAAAGAGGAAGCTCTCATCCGCTTCCTAAAGCTTGGAGATATGCTACAAATCATCCCAAGGAGCTCATCTTAGGTGATGCATCTAAAGGGGTAACAACTCGCTCCAAACTCCATGACTTATGTGGTAACTTTGCTTTCATTTCTCATTTTGAACCCAAAAGCATCCTCGAAGTCGAGGCGGACTCATATTGGTTGCTAGCCATGCAAGAGGAACTCAATCAATTTGAGCGCAACCAAGTTTGGCACCTTGTTCCTAGGCCCCACGATAGACCAATAATTGGTACTAAGTGGATCTTTAGAAACAAGATGGATGAGTCCGGTAATGTCATTGGGAATAAAGCTAGGTTAGTGGCCCAAGGTTACACTCAAATTGAGGAATTGACTTTGAGGAGACCTTTGCACCCATAGCACGGCTTGAAGCCAAACGGATGACACTAGCTTTTGCATCTTTTAAAAATTTTAAACTTTTTCAAATGGATGTGAAAAGTGCATTTTGAATGGTTTTATAAATGAAGAAGTTTATGTTGAACAACCTCCCGGTTTTATTGATCATGTTCATCCTAGTTTTGCTTTTAAACTTGATAAAGCTTTGTATGGATTGAAACAAGCTCCAAGAGCCTGGTATGAAAGGCTTTCTAGTTTTCTCATTTCAAATGATTTTTTAAAGGCAAAGTAGACACAACTCTTTTTACTAAGCATGTTGATAATGACATTTTAATGTGCAAATTTATGTTGATGATATAATTTTTGGATCTTCTAATGAGTTTTTATGCAAGGAGTTTGAAAAGGTTATGCAATGTGAGTTTGAAATGTCTTCCATGGGTGAATTGAATTTCTTTCTTGGACTCCAAATCAAGCAATTGCAAGATGGGAACTTCATATGTCAAGCCAAGTACGCAAAGGAACTCGTAAAGAAGTCTGGACTTGAAGACTCTAAAGTTTGCAACACTCCCATGCCAACTGTAACCAAGCTTGATAAGGATGACCAAGGTAAAAATGTTGATATTAAATTGTATAGAAGCATGATAGGTAGTCTTTTGTATTTGACGGCAAGTAGGCCGGACATAATGTTTAGTGTGTGTCTTTGTGCTAGATTTCAATCGTGTCCTAAAGTGTCCCATCTTATTGCGGTAAAACGCATTATTATTCGTTGTATTAAGGGAACGATTGGAATGGGTCTATGGTATCCGAAAACCGAAGATTTCTCAATGATGAGTTATTCGGATGCCGACTATGCGGGTTGTAGAGTAGATAGAAAGAGTACTAGTGGAACATGTCAATTTCTTGGTAATTGTCTTGTTTCATGGTCCTCTAGGAAACAAAATTCCGTAGCTCTCTCAACCACCGAGGCGGAGTATGTTGCCGCGGGGGCTTGTTGTGCACAAGTCCTTTGGATGAAACATACTCTCCTTGATTATGATTTGCATTATAACCATATAAAAATATTTTGTGATAATACTAGTACTATACATATGACTAAGAATGCAAATCAACATAGTAAGACCAAGCACATTGAGATTAGATATCACTTTCTTAGAGATCATTTTGAGAAAGGAGATATAGATATTGATTATGTTTCTACGGATTTGCAACTTGCCGATATTTTCACTAAAGCACTTGATTTTGCTAAATTTTCTTTCATATGTGGTGAACTTAATGTTTGTGTTATTGAATAACAATGTTTTCTTGACCCTTTTTGATGTATGACAAAAAGGGGGAGAATGAGTTTATGTATGGAAATATGAAGTTCATATGGTTTTGGTTCCATATGAGGGTTTTGGTTCCATATGAGTTTATATATGTTTTAGTTTTTGATGTGTTTTCATGAATTCTTGTAATTTGAGTTTAAGTGTTTGGCAAGTGTTTTATATCTCATGATGTTTATGGTTTCATGATGTTTACTTGCAAATTACAAATTACATTGTTATTCTTTGTTTAATATAGCATAATTTGAGGGGGAGCTTTCTCCTCCCCTATATTTTTGTTTATAGCCTATTGTTTTGTCATCATCAAAAAGGGGGAGTTGTTGGCCCAAAAGGTTACACTCTCTATTTGTTTAGAGTTTTGATGATAACAAAACAAATAAGAGCTATTTGGTACTAACTAGTTTGTTTAAGATAAGTTTCAGGTTAGTATCATATCTGGAGGCCATTGCTTAGCTATTGCAAGAACTTCTAGGTTAATGAAGCAAAGAAGGCGTTTTGCACATCAAGGAAGGAACATAGAAGAGAAGGATCTAGCAAGGCATTGCATGGCTCAAGACTTCAAGATTGCTCAAGATAATTCATTAGATTTGTTTCAAGTTTTATAGTTTTGTTAAAGAATAGTGAATAGGTTTGAAGCTCTATCACACACGTTTTTGCACACATCTTATTTCCAAAAATATTTCCTATAATATGTACAAAATATTTTTGTATACAATCTTCTGCCTACAAACTCATTTTTATGTTTTATATAAATCTCTATTCAAAACTACTTTGTTTTATTTTAAATTCCTCTCAAAAATCTATTTATGTTTTGACTTTTGACCTGAGCCGGTCGACCGACCGGCCGACCGACCCTATGTCAGGTCAAGTCGGTCGACCTTCCCAGTCGACCAAGGTTCTGGCAGCAGTGGTATCCGTGTGCACGTTTCACGGTCGACCGGGCGGTCGACCGAAACCTGCCTGATTGTAGACTTAGCTCTCTGTATTTTTCGGTCGACCAGGCGGTCGACCGAGAGCCGGCAACGGCTCTTATTTTGAACGTCGGTCGACCGGCCGGTCGACCGAGCGTGCCGTTTGAACAGTAACGGCTAGTTTTCTGAGCTGTTTAATTTTTGTCTTTTTCTCTCTAAAAAGGGTTTAAATGATATTTACTGATCCTAATACTTTCTAATTGACCTTAAGTGAGTTTTATCTTTAAACCCTAGCCTCTACTATAAATAGGGGGTGTTTAGGGAGAGGTTCATTACCAGAAAAATTTGCAAAAATTTCAAAAGTTTAAAGCATTCAAAAGAGTTTGGTTTCTTGGTTTTGTGCTGAAAATTCTCTCTCATTTTCTGAAGTGTTTTTTAAGAACTCTCTGATTTCTTTTTCTTTTCTCCTTACACACAAGAGCTTCATTCCTACTCATTGTTCTACTAGGATTATTGTAAGGGAAGAGAGTTTTGCAAAAGAGAGTTTGTGGTCTTTTGACTACCAAGAGAAAACTTGTACTTGTGATTGTGGAGTTGGGTACTCCGGTGTATTTATAACATCTTTGTGAAGTTATAATGGTTAGAAATCCTTCTGGGGAAGGCGGGGATGTAGAGCTGGGTGCTCGAACCTCGGAAAAATTCTCGGTGTTTGCGTTTGGTTTACTTGCTCTTACTTCTTACTTTACTTTCATTGCTCTTATTACTTGCTCTCAATCTTCATTGCAATATTTATTTATTTCATTCATCTTGTCAATCATAGTCCCATACAACAAGGTTGCATGCGCACCTCTAACTCATTTTAAGAGGAATCAGGAGGAAGGAGTTCAGAACTCTTTACGGGGCATTCGGCTCTTAGTCTTGTTTTGGGCGAATGTTGCATCAAGTTTTTAAATTGTGCATTGATTAGCATTATCACCTATTCACACCCCCCTCTAGGTGATTTTCAATTGGTATCAGAGCTTGGACTCTAGGTTTGGCTTAACATCCTTAGAGAGATCCTTAAAATTTGCTAATCAAACATTTGCATTCATCCATTCATTCACAAGTAAACATGGCCGATAACATCAAACCCCTCCTAAATTTGATGGACTCAACTTTCCTATTTGGAAGGTTAGGATGACTATCTTTTTGCAATCTTTAGGTAGCTTAGTAGCTAAATCCTTGACCAAACCCTATGTAGTACCCGATAGTGATGAGAGCACATGGACCGACTTTACCTTTAGAGAATATGAGGCTAACTCAAGGCCCAAAATTCCCTTCTAACCGCCTTGAATGAGGACGACCTTACACGGGTAATACATTGCCAATCCGCCTATGAGATTTTGCAACATTTGTTGGTCACACACGAGGGGACTTCACAAGTTAAGAGAGCTAAGATAGATCTCTTAAGGTCCCAATATGAATCTTTTAAAATGATTGATGATGAAACCATTGATTGCATGATTACAAGGTTTACTAAAATCACCAATGCTCTTTCCTCTTTAGGTGATGATATCTCCAATGACCAAAAGGTGTGAAAAGTGATTCGGGCTCTTCCTTCATCATGGGAGATAAAAGCCACCACCTTGAAAGAATTGAACGACAAGGATGAAATGGACCTCATTAGTCTCATTGGAAACTTAAAAACCCATGAGATGGAAAAGAAGGCAGGAGAAGAGGCCGCTCCGCTAAAGAAGAAGTCCATAGCCTTCAAGTCTTCATCCACTCTTGAGGACGATGAAGAAGATGAAGAAGAAGATGAGGAGCTCTCCCTTCTTGTGCGAAATGTCAAAAGGATGTACCGAAAGAACAAGCTCAACTTCTGAAGAAAATTTGAAGGTAAAGAGGAGAGAAGAATTATTTGCTACAATTGCCGAAAGCCCGGACATATCATGGCGGATTGCCCGAGTTCAAGAAGAAGATGACTTCCTCCTTCAAGCCAAAGAAGCTGATTGAAAAGAAAGCCTACAAAGCCACATGGGATTCGGAAAGCGAATCCGAAGACGAGGTGGACACGGCGAACATGTGTTTCATGGCGAACACACCAAGGTAACCCATAACCTCTTGATGAAGATGATGAATTAAGCAAAGAAGTTATTGTACATGCTTTTGTTGAACTCTCCGAAACCTATGAAATAAAAAGATTGAATGCTCTAAATTAGAAAAGGAAGTTGCTTTTCTTAAAAATCAACTTGCTATATTTCTAGAGAAAAAGATGAAATTTCCTCCAATCTCATTTCTACTCAAAATGAATTTAGTGCTTACAAAGTTGCATGTAAAGCAAAATTTCCTAAGATTGATGAAAAAGAAATTTCTTCTCTAAAAACTAGAATTGTTGACTTTGAAAAGGTTTTGAAGGATTGTGCTTTTAACACTAAGAAAATTGAAGAAATGTTTTCTAAAAAGCACACCTCTCATGCTAAAGATTCTCGTGTTAAGATTCCTCATGCTCACACTTCACACCGCACTCATGCTAAATCCACACATGCCACAAGTCTCACACTCACTATGCTTTTAGATATGGTGGAGTGTATAGATGTACTTATTGTGGTAAAAATGGACATTTGGCTAAGTTTTGTTATGACCAAGTAAATAGATCAAATATCTTGTTTGGGTTCATGGCACTAACTCTTTAGGACCCAAGAAAATGTGGGTACCAAAATCAAGTCCTAATTTATTTGATGTAGGTACACCCCAAGACTCCAAGACGTAAGGAGCGTGGTACCTTGATAGTGGTTGTTCAAGACACATGACATGGGACATCAATAACTTTACAACCCTATCAAGGTACATGGAAGGTGTCACCGTCACCTTCGGGGATGACTCCAAGGGAACTATCATCGGTATAGGTAACATTCAAATTGGTGCATCTCCTATTATAGAAAATGTAGCTCTTGTTGATGTTTTGAAGCATAACTTGCTTAGTATTAGTCAACTTTGTGACCGTAGACTTAAAGTTGTTTTTGATGATTCTTCTTGCAAGATTTTTTATGTTAAAACCAATGATTGTATTCTCACCGGTTTTTGTGATGATAATGTTTATATCATTGACATGCTTAATATAGATTGTTCTACTAAATGCTTGAATGCTTTTGATGAAAATTCTTGGCTTTGGTATAGAAGATTAGGACATGCATCTTTTGACCATCTTTCTAGGATTAATTCTAAGGAATTGGTGAAGGGTATACCTTGGTTGAAGTTTGAGAAAGACCGCATTTGTGGTGCGTGCCAACTTTGGAAACAAACCAAGTCTTCCTTCAAACCAATCAAGGATACCATGTCAACTAGGCCATTAGAATTAATTCATATGGATCTTTTTGGACCAACTAAAACTAAGAGCTTAAATGGTAGTAGATTTGCATTTGTTTTAATTGATGATTTTTTCCGTTTCACTTAGGTTTTCTTTTTGGAACACAAAGATCAAACTTTTTCTCATTTCAAAGTTTTTCGAAAAAGGGTTGAAAAAGAAAAAGGTTTTCGATTTGAGAATAAGGAGTGATAGAGGTGGTGAGTTTGTTAACCAACTCTTTATGACTTATTGTGATGAAAAGGGAATCAAGCATGAAATGTCATGTCCTAGAACTCCACAACAAAATGGAGTTGTAGAATGGAAAAATAGAACACTTTAAGAGATGGCTAGGACCATGATAAGTGAATATGACCTCCCTCAATATTTATGGGCCGAGGCCGTAAACACCGCATGCTATATTTCAAATCGTATTTATTTGTGTAAAAATTCTCCAAAACATGTTTTGAAATGTATCATTCTGGAAAACCAAATGTTGCATATTTCAAAGTTTTTGGATGCAAGTGTTTTGTTCTGAATACTAAAGATAACTTGGATAATTTGATGCTAAGGCTTATGAAGCAATCTTTGCTGGATAATCTACTACTAGCAAGCCTATAGAGTATTCAATAGATCTTCCCTTACTATTGAAGAACCCATGCATGTTAAATTTGAAGAATCTAATGTGGTTGTTGAGAATATTGTAGAGATTGACCCATTAGGTGAAGACATGGAGAGACTATCCTTGAAGGACTCACCCGCTCAAGAAGAAAAGCAAGAATCCATTGGTGATGTAAAGAGGATAAAGAGGAAAGCTCTCATCCGCTTCCTAAAGCTTGGAGATATGCTACAAATCATCCCAAGGAGCTCATCTTAGGTGATGCATCTAAAGGGGTAACAACTCGCTCCAAACTCCATGACTTATGTGGTAACTTTGCTTTCATTTCTCATTTTGAACCCAAAGTATCCTCGAAGCCGAGGCGGACTCATATTGGTTGCTAGCCATGCAAGAGGAACTCAATCAATTTGAGCGCAACCAAGTTTGGCACCTTGTTCCTAGGCCCCACGATAGACCAATAATTGGTACTAAGTGGATCTTTAGAAACAAGATGGATGAGTCCGGTAATGTCATTGGGAATAAAGCTAGGTTAGTGGCCCAAGGTTACACTCAAGTTGAGGGAATTGACTTTGAGGAGACCTTTGCACCCATAGCACGGCTTGAAGCCATACGGATGACACTAGCTTTTGCATCTTTTAAAAATTTTAAACTTTTTCAAATGGATGTGAAAAGTGCATTTTTGAATGATTTTATAAATGAAGAAGTTTATGTTGAACAACCTCCCGGTTTTATTGATCATGTTCATCCTAGTTTTGCTTTTAAACTTGATAAAGCTTTGTATGGATTGAAACAAGCTCCAAGAGCTTGTATGAAAGGCTTTCTAGTTTTCTCATTTCAAATGATTTTTTAAAGGCAAAGTAGACACAACTCTTTTTACTAAGCATGTTGATAATGACATTTTAATTGTGCAAATTTATGTTGATGATATAATTTTTGAATCTTCTAATGAGTTTTTATGCAAGGAGTTTGAAAGGTTATGCAATGTGAGTTTGAAATGTCTTCCATGGGTGAATTGAATTTCTTTCTTGGACTCCAAATCAAGCAATTGCAAGATGGGAACTTCATATGTCAAGCCAAGTACGCAAAGGAACTCGTAAAGAAGTTTGGGCTTGAAGACTCTAAAGTTTGCAACGCTCCATGGCAACTGTAACCAAGCTTGATAAGGATGACCAAGTAAAAATGTTGATATTAAATTGTATAGAAGCATGATAGGTAGTCTTTTGTATTTGACGGCAAATAGGCCGGACATAATGTTTAGTGTGTGTCTTTGTGCTAGATTTCAATCGTGTCCCAAAGAGTCCCATCTTATTGCGGTAAAACGCATTATTCGTTATATTAAGGGAACGATTGGAATGGGTCTATGGTATCCGAAAACCGAAGATTTCTCAATGATGAGTTATTCGGATGCCGACTATGCGGGTTGTAGAGTAGATAGAAAGAGTACTAGTGGGACATGTCAATTTCTTGGTAATTGTCTTGTTTCATGGTCCTCTAGGAAACAAAATTCCGTAGCTCTCTCAACCACGAGGCGGAGTATGTTGCCGCGGGGGCTTGTTGTGCACAAGTCTTTTGGATGAAACATACTCTCCTTGATTATGATTTGCATTATAACCATATAAAAATATTTTGTGATAATACTAGTACTATACATATGACTAAGAATGCAAATCAACATAGTAAGACCAAGCACATTGAGATTAGATATCACTTTCTTAGAGATCATTTTGAGAAAGGAGATATAGATATTGATTATGTTTCTACGGATTTGCAACTTGCCGATATTTTCACTAAACCACTTGATTTTGCTAGATTTTCTTTCATATGTGGTGAACTTAATGTTTGTGTTATTGAATAACAATGTTTTCTTGACCCTTTTTGATGTATGACAAAAGGGGGAGAATGAGTTTATGTATGGAAATATGAAGTTCATATGGTTTTGGTTCCATATGAGGGTTTTGGTTCCATATGAGTTATATATGTTTTAGTTTTTGATGTGTTTTCATGAATTCTTGTAATTTGAGTTTAAGTGTTTTGCAAGTGTTTATATCTCATGATGTTTATGGTTTCATGATGTTTACTTGCAAATTACAAATTACATTGTTTTTCTTTGTTTAATATAGCATAATTTGAGGGGGAGCTTTCTCCCCCCTATATTTTTGTTTATAGCCTATTTGTTTTGTCATCATCAAAAAGGGGAGATTGTTGGCCCAAAAGGTTACACTCTCCATTTGTTTAGAGTTTTGATGATAACAAAACAATAAGAGCTATTTCGTACTAACTAGTTTGTTTAAGATAAGTTTCAGGTTAGTATCATATCTGGAGGCCTTGCTTAGCTATTGCAAGAACTTTTAGGTTCATGAAGCAAAGAAGGCGTTTTGTACATCAAGGAAGGAACATAGAAGAGAAGGATCTAGCAAGGCATTGCATGGCTCAAGACTTCAAGATTGCTCAAGATAATTCATTAGATTTGTTTCAAGTTTTATAGTTTTGTTAAAGAATAGTAAATAGGTTTGAAGCTCTATCACACACGTTTTTGCACACATCTTATTCCAAAAATATTTCCTATAATATGTACAAAATATTTTTGTATACAATCTTCTGCCTACAAACTCATTTTTATGTTTTATATAAATCTCTATTCAAAACTACTTTGTTTTATTTAAATTCCTCTCAAAAATCTATTTATGTTTTGACTTTTGACCTGAGCTGGTCGACCGACCGGCCGACCGACCCTATGTCAGGTCAAGTCGTCGACCGTCCCAGTCGACCAAGGTTTTGGCAGCAGTGCGTATCCGTGTGCACGTTTCACGGTCGACCGGGCGGTCGACCGAAACCTGCCTGACTGTAAGACTTAGCTCTCTGTATTTTTCGGTCGACCGGGCGGTCGACCGAGAGCCGGCAACGGCTCTTATTTTTGAACGTCGGTCGACCGGTCGGTCGACCGAGCGTGCCGTTTGAACAGTAACGGCTAGTTTTCTGAGCTGTTTAATTTTGTCTTTTTCTCTCTAAAAAGGGTTTAAATGATATTTACTAATCCTAATACTTTCTAATTGACCTTAAGTGAGTTTTATCTTTAAACCCTAGCCTCTACTATAAATAGGGGTGTTTAGGGAGAGGTTCATTACCAAAAAAATTTGCAAAAATTTCAAAAGTTTAAGGCATTCAAAAGAGTTTGGTTTCTTGGTTTTGTGCTGAAAATTCTCTCTCATTTTCTGAAGTGTTTTTCAAGAACTCTCTGATTTCTTTTTCTTTTCTCCTTACACACAAGAGCTTCATTCCTACTCATTGTTCTTCTAGGATTATTGTAAGGGAAGAGAGTTTTGCAAAAGAGAGTTTGTGGTCTTTTGACTACCAAGAGAAAACTTGTACTTGTGATTGTGGAGTTGGGTACTCCGGTGTATTTGTAACATCTTTGTGAAGTTATAGTGGTTAGAAATCCTTCTGGGGAAGGCGGGGACGTAGAGCTGGGTGCTCGAACCTCGGAAAAATTCTCGGTGTTTGCGTTTGGTTTACTTGCTCTTACTTCTTACTTTACTTTCATTGCTCTTATTACTTGCTCTCAATCTTCATTGCAATATTCATTTGTTTTCATTCATCTTGTCAATCATAGTCTCATACAACAAGGTTGCATTGCGCACCTCTAACTCATTTCAAGAGGAATCAGGAGGAAGGAGTTCAGAACCCTTTACGGGGCATTCAGCTCTTAGTCTTGTTTTAGGCGATTGTTGCATCATATTTTTAAATTGTGCATTGATTAGCATTATCACCTATTCACCCTCCCTCTAGGTGATTTTCAGATTGCATTGTGCACCTCTAACTCATATCCAGAGGAATCACGAGAAGGAGTTCAGAGCCCTTCATGGGGAATCCGGCTTCTAGTCTTGTTTTGGGAGATTGCTGCATCATAATTTTTATTTGTGCATTGATTAGCATTATCACCTATTCACCCCCCTCTAGGTGATTTTCAAGAATTACCCAACTGCACTTGAGCAAGTGTGGACTTCTGCAATGCTAAAACTTTAACCTGCATACCAAAAAACAAAGAAGAAAAGTTAGCAAACTTGTGAAATCAAACTGTTCCCATCCCCGGCAACGGCGCCAAAATTTGATCGGGGGAAACCACGCACTAAAAGTGTATGTTTTGAAATGAATATTTAAAGTGTGTGTGCTTTGGCTTCCTCGATACTTCCGTTATAGGATAGAGGCTAAAACGAGTCGAATTTAAAAGGATGGGAGGCGATAGAAGCTTTACCGGTTGATTCACGTGTTTGTTAAAAGTTCTTCAAAGTTTGAAAGAATGAAAAGAAAAGAAAACAAAGAATGAAAAGAGAATTACGGTGAAACACAAAGGAGTAAGAAACATAGAAAAGAATATGTTTGTGATTTTTTGATATATTTCTAAAACAAAGTGAAAAAGAAAGAAAACTCATGGCACTAACTACTAATGACTCCACTAACATACCAATCTCTTAGTGATAGTTGCCTCACATGTATCATTGACCATCACTAGTCCTTGGTTCAAGAGCGATTCAAAGCATGACCCATATGTAACTCATCACAACCCAACTCATCAAACAAGTGCAAGTTACACTTAAACATCAATACTATAGAAAAGTAAGCATGGAGTAAAGTAATGTTAGCTTGTTAGTGGTTAGGAAGTTAGAGTGTTAGATCCATCATCATAAGCCATCAATGGCTCTTGCAAGAGCAAGGCCAAACCGAGGCTATTAGATTCATGTGGATTATCATAAAAGAAGTTAACAAGTTAGTGGTTAGTAGTTAGTTACCATGAGAGAAAAGTTAGCTACACATGTAAAAGAGATTGGAGAGAAGAAAACATAGAGAGGTAAAGAGAGCACCTTTCATAGATTGTCACCTTCTATTACAAGCACTCTTACATTCTAAGCATGTATCACTCTCTCTCCCTATTATAAGATCTACAAAATGGAAAATACAATGGGGAAGAAGAAGAACTAACCTAATCTAAACTAAACTACAACATGTAATGAAAAACTACCCTAAACTCTGTATATCTTTGCTCTGAAACCCCAAGGGGGGTATTTATAGCCACCAGGGAAGAGGGGGGGCCAGGGGACAGGCCCTGGCCCAAAACGCTGCTGGGGCCGCGACCGTACGGCAGCGGAAACGCGGCCCAGGCCGTGTTTCCGCGGCCATACTAGGGCCACGCGCGCGGCACTTCGAGCCGCGCGCGGTCCCGTCTGTCTCCTATCCGGTTCTGTGCCGGTTTCGTCTGTGCAGCCCCTGGTTTTTATAGAATTAGCTCTCTAGGTTAATGGCTATTTTAATAGGCCTTTAATCACCAATTAAATTGTGATTTAGGGTCTTCTTCTTCATTACACACCATGGACCTAGAATCAAGCAAGCAAAGCTTTATTAGCAGAATTTAATATAAAATTAATGTGAAGATGTGATACAAATTATGCAAAATTAGAGACTAATCATCGACCGGGCCGGTCGACCGGACCCAGAGTTGGTCGACCGGACCGGTCGACCGACGTGCACAAAGATGTATACGTTGACCTGCCACTTGGGCTGGTCGACCACGCGGTCGACCGACTGCCAGTACCCCACTCTCGGGTGGGGGCGGTCGATCGGAAGGCTCAACGGTAAAAAATTTGACCAGTGGCCGGTCGACCGGAAGGCCAAACTGGGCCTAGTCAACTGCCAACAGCTAGTTTTATTGGGGCCTTTAAATACCCCATTTGAGGGCTGTTTTGGTTAAGATTTTCAAGAGCACAAATTCACCTATTCTCTAGTGTTTTAAAAGTAAGTTTTCAAAAGAGTTTATTGGTTTTAAAAATCATTCTTTATTTGTTTTCAAGAGTTAAAAAAATCAAAGAAAAATATAGATTTGGGATATTTGCTTTGTTCTTCATTTCTATCTAATACTAAGTTGTTTTCCCAAGTATTTTTCCTTGTGATTTGTTTTCCAACATCTTGATTTTCCACACTTGAGCTATATCATTCTATCCTCTCTATAGGATCCTTGTTTTTGTGGAAAAGATTTGTTTGTGGTCTTTGAATCACTAAGTTGTAAACCCTCTTACTTTGTGTTATCTCTCTTGTATAGAGGTTAATTTGTGGAGTGGTGGCTTTGTGCCCTATCCCTATAGTAAGAGGTTGATTGGTTGTATTAGCTTCGTGCCTATCCCTCAGTTGTGAGGTTGATATTGGTGGATTTGTGCCTAGCCTCTAGTGAGAGGTTGTGTTTGTAATCGAGAGAGGAGTTGTGTACTCCCGGTTATTATATTGCCCCAAATCCTCAGTGGAGGCTCTCTGTGTGGGAGTCCTGTGTGGACAAGTTAGTGGATTAGAAATCCTTCTGTGTGAAGGTGGGGACGTAAAGCTGTGTGCTCGAACCTTGAAACATATTTCGGTGTTTGCGTTTGATCCATTGACTCTAACTTTCTCTTTTCTTTGTGCCTTGCATCATTTCATATTGCTCATTCATTATATGCTTGGCTTGTTTGTGTGTGCCTCACTTGTGCTTAACCACGAGAGCTTCATATAGCGCCTCAACTCTTATTCAGAGGAATCAAGAGGAGTTAGTCCAGAGCCCTTCACGGGGAATTCGGCTACACTCGTTGGTTGCATTAAGTGTAATTGCAATTAGTTTTTATTTTTCACATTTAGTTCATTAGATTAGTCGTACACCTCTTCACTCCCCTCTAGGTGTACTTTCATATACCTCATCTGGACAATCAACCAGTTAGAAGTTGTCTAGGTCCAAGTTTCCTTTAGAATAGGCGTGGTTGAATTTTTTTCTTTTTGACTGATTGGTAAGCTTGTTTGTGGTAGTAACTTTGTATGCAAGTGTGATCGAGAGACCTAAACTCATCTAGGTTCACTAGAAATATTTTACCACCTAAACAAGAACCAAAATCAGATCTGGTTATGGCTCTGACGTGCATAGATACGTGCACAAGCCTAGAGCCTTAGCTCGATCGACCGACCGGTCGACCGACTGGCTCAACCCAACTTTCTGTTAAGGGCCGATCGACCAAGTAGTCGACCAACATAGAGTTAAAACTCTATATGCTTGGGGGCGATTGACCGACAATCCTAACGATCAGAAATCTGACCGTTAGTTGGTCGATTGCGCGGTCGACCGACAGGCATGTTTGGCCTGGGTTCTGCCTCAACGACTAGTTTTTCTAACCCTATAAATTAGGCAGTTTGGGCAGTTTTTGGAAAGATTTTCAAGAGCTAATTTTTTCCACTTCAACTTAGTTTTCAGCAAGTTTTTAAAATAAGTTTTTGAGCTTCAAATACATATCTTGTTTTGTTTCAAAGTTTTGAAAAATCAAAAGAAAATAAGTTTTGGGAATTCTAGTTTTGTTCTTAAATTTGTTCATCTATCAAGAAGTTTTTTTCCAAGAGTTTTCTTTGTATTTTCTTTTTTAAGAACTTTGTGCATTCACATACTTGAGCTTTTTATTGCAAATCTATCATCTAAGATTTTGTATTGTGAGAGGTGTTTTGTTTGTGATCTTTTGAGATCACTAAGTTCTTGTTTGTAATCATTGGATCTCTAAGTTATAATTTTCTTTTTTTGCTTTGTGCTTGGCTTTATGCCTACCCTCTTGTGTAGAGGTGTGTGAGAGTTGGAGTTGTGTACTCCTCATTTTGTAAGTTGTAATTTCTCGGTGGAGGTCCCTTTGTGGAAGGTCCTTGATGGACATAGTAAAAAGCGGGGATGTAGAGCAGTGGCTCGAACTTTGAAATATATTCTTGTATTTGCATTTGGATCTCTCTATCTCTCATCTCTTTACTCTCTTTATATCTTGCATTGTTATTATTGCTCATATTCGTACATGCTAGATATTATTTGTGTGCTCACACTAGTTTTCAACCAAGAGAGCTATTGAAGCACCTCAACTCATAATTTAGAGAAATTATGAGGAGAAGTTCCAAAGCCCTTCACGGAGAATTCAGACTCACTCTTGGTTATACATTGTATGCTAGTGTAAAAGTTATTATTCCGCATTATTTGTCATATACATTAGAACTATACCTATACACTCCCCTCCAAGTGTATTTTTAGATTTTTTGATAAATGAACAAAACTTGTCAAATGTTGAATTCTGGAATATGGTATACGAAAGTATTGACAGAAATTAAATAATAAACTTGTATCACAAAATTTTAGTTTGCATAGGTATTATTATATGTGATGATGGTGTTATACACGGTGTGGACACATATCTACGAGTACATGATGATAATAATCATTCGAATGTGGAAACATTATTTATGTATGGCGTGCATATATATCCATGGGTATATGATCAGTCACTGATATTGCATATATATTGTCATATTCTCATATCTATTATATAATAAACCATGTTATTTAGTCTTATTTTTATTTAATAATGTGCAGGCCGATTACTAAAGGAGAAGGAAGTGAAAATGAGCCCAAAAAGTCCATCAAAATTCCGATTTAATTTAAATCAAAAATCAAGGCAAATTAAGACAAATCAGAGCAAATCAAAGAAGATAAAACTAGTTGATCAATCAGTTAAATCAGATATCTACAAATCAAGTGGTTAAAAGCCGAAAATCAACAGAAGGATCATCAAAATTAGAAGATCAAATGATATATCTTTTGGGATAAATAGACGAAACAAAGTGAGAGAAGGATCTGCTCCCAGGATGTGGCCATCTGGCCACATCCTGGCTACGGATCCATGGCCAAAGTCGTGGATCCGCGGGTTTGTTGCAACAGATGGGGGAACATTTTCTCCCCTGTTTTCTCACACTCTCCTCTTTTGATTTTTACTTATAAATACTGGAATTTCTCAGTGTACAGGGAATGATTAGGCAGAGATAGAATGTTAGGCTAGTTTTTATTCTAATTTAGTGTAAGTTTTTATTTTTTTCATGTAATTTTCAGTTTTCATTTATGTAATTCAGAGGAGATCAGAGTTTCATAGGAGAATGAAAGTGAAGCTTGTACTGAGAGTAACGCCAGTGTAAGTTGTTCTTTTCTTCTTTTATTGTTACCACATTAAATCGAAAGTTACATTTTTTATGTTCTTCTTTGTTTTGTGTTCTTCTTCTTTTTTACTCCTATTCTTTTGGTACCAATTGCAATCTAAGTGAGTCTTATAGTAGTAAAAGAGCCTTGCTTTTGTGAGTGCACCGATAGCTCATGATGATGTATTTTAGTCTCAGTCTGTATCATTTCAACTTGTATCGTTTTGATGATGTAATGTGAAGGAGACAGGAATCAACTCTTATGGGCTATGCACTGATTGCCTCCATTTCAAGGTAACATCGTCGTCAAAGATTCAAGGTAAGTATTTGGCCAAAGGAGGTAAGTATTTCTTATAGGTTTTCTTTTTTTTTTTCTTTTAATCTTTAGTTTAGATCACCTCCATTACCAAATCTCTATTTTCACTTTCTTTGTACAAAATCACCGTCTCCTTCTATATACCACTTTCACAATTTAACATAACTTATTTTCTTTTTCTTTTTAAGAACTAAAAGAAGAACTTTTACTATTTTTTATAACTTAAAAGAGAACTTACAAAAGCTTTCATCGCAAGTCCCTCCTTGTGGATCATGACCCACATAGTCACTTACTATAGCAGTAGTATTGAGTACTCGCACACTTTAATTATAAAGTCCTGAAATTCTGTATTTTCTTTGTGCAGGTTAAACCTCAATCAAATTTTGGCGCAGTTGCTAGGGAAGGACTGTAAGTAACCCTTTTTTGTTTACTATGTTGATTAACTTTCTTCTCTATTCTTGGTGTACAGGTTTAACAATAAGGAAATTTTTAATGCAGTGGACAAATAATGGTCCTGGACTCTGCTCAAGAAAGCAAAGCCCAAAAGCTCTCAGATTTACTGCATTCCCATGACAATCTGAGTCAACTACTAATATGTATTTTTTACAGTTTGGATGAATTGTAAAGTTTATATATCTGTAACTATTTATTTTCTTATTTGACTAACTGTACATACATTTCTAATTCAATAGTAAAAGATTGATTGTAAATGATAAAAATGGGTTGGACTTTGCATTTAGACACTTGTCTATTTTGTTATATTTTCCATTTGCTGTTGAATAGTGTTGGAGCCAAGGTATGTTTGCATAGCATTTAGTATAAGATTCATTTATGTATGAAATATTGCTTGAGTGTTACTTTTTTTGTATACTTGTATACTGCACTAAACTGAATTAAGGGCTTGTCCTATAAATAAGATAAGGTGGGGAAGTCAATACCCTCCCTTAACCCACAAACAATCTCCTCACTCACTAACCCAAGCCTAACTAAAACTGAGTAGACGTTGTTCCTAGGAACATCTTGGACTCATATAAGAGACTGACCTATGGGGGAAGTTGATTAGAATTTGACTGGGATCGATGAGGCGAACCTCAAAAAATAATGGTTTGGCATAATTAAGCCCGCGACTAGACACATATACCTTCAACTGATCTCGCCCCTACCTGGCCGATTAACTTGTGGTCAGATTTTGTAATATACCCCCGTGGACAGTCTAACCAATTAGGAGTCATCTAGGTTTAAGGTCTACCCTAACTTAAGTTAGATTTTTTTTCTTTTTATTTGTTTGTTTTTTTGTTTGTTTTTGATATTTCTTGTGTGATATGATTTATAACAACATTTTTTTCAATTTTAATGGTAATCTATATTACACCCCACCTCTTTTTCTGATATTATTAACCCATCATATCATAATTTTAACCAATCTAGTGTGCCAGATTGGTCTTATTCGAATCAATATATGCCCTAGTCTCAATTCTATAAATAAGACTGGAATAATCATCACTACTCTTCACAGGGTCAATGGGGATCTAACTCCCCCGAGTTATATTGTCAACCACCTTACCAACATCCAGCTTCATATAGTTCTTCTCCTGAATAACCAATAGAAGAATCAATTGACTAGGAAAAGAGGATAGAAGCCTTAGAAGAGCTTAAGTAACGAAATCAAACTCTAAAAGACCCCAAATTCCATCAAAATTTTCAAATGAAAGATCTTTACTCTATTTTTCAAGAAGAATATACCGACTTAGAAAAGAGTATGGAATCCATGATTTAATTCCAAAGTGATCCTTTAAATATGATAAAAGCAAGACTTAGTCAATTGGAAAACATGCGTAGGAATAAGAAAACTCTCCCTACTTAATTTTTGACTATTCCTGACACTTCTAGCCATATTGATGAAAACAAAGAATCTTAGAATCTTGAAAACTTTGATCAAGATTTAATCTTATCACACAAACTTAAACTTGATCGCTTCCAAACTTGGACAAATTGGCAAGTTTTCCTTTCAATGAGATTGAACTTGAATGTGAATTTGGCCCCGATCCCCAACCTTATGATTCCGTTTCCATTTTCGAATCTATATTGACTCAAGTATCATTACCTAATTTGGGCCAATTTTTAGAGCCAATATTTATTCCCGTACCCATAAATCTAGAAATTGAATCATCAATTTTGGATAGTCACATTCCATTATTCGAAAGAGAATGTGAATCTCAGATCTTTGATTTGGACCCTATTATTGAACCAATACCGACTCTCGAACCCGAAGTTGATTTTTTCGAGTTAGTATTGGTTCCCAAACTTTTCATTTCAGAGCCCAAATCATCTATTTCACAAAACCACATTCTATTGTTGGACCAATGTATTGACTACAATGACTCCGTGATGATTGTTCAAGACTGGTCATTTGAAGGGAATAAGTTTCTATTGGCCCAAAGGCCCATCACTCTAGTTTTGATGATGATTAACTCATGTAGTTATAGTACTAATGATCTTGTGTTTAATTAGTTTCAGATTTATGATCAAGATCTTAGTAGGTGCATAGCTTCAACAAAGGATTTAAAGTCAAGTTTTGGAGCTAGCACGGTTTGATTCAAGAGCTTGTGCATCAAGACCACATCAAGTACTCAAGAGGAGTCTAGCTCTATGGATCGAGTTTGGACCAAGTCAAGAAGATGAGAAGACTTCAAGTGAAGACTTCAAGAAGATGAAGACTTATGTCTAGGTTTGTTTTATAAGATTTTGTTTTAGATAAAATATAAATGATAGAATAGTTGGTGGATTGCTCAAGTATACATATACACACACACACATTGATAGTTTTGTTTTTACAAAAGATTTTCTACATTAGAAAATACATGTTTGGTTTTGATATTCAAGTTTTATGTTTTCACCAAAACCTTATTTAGTGCTTAATGTCAAAAACATAGATATTTCACCATGTTTGTGTAGTGGATCATATCCATACACACTATGCTTCAAATGAGTTTAAATTCTTGTTTTTGTATTTGGAGAAGTTTTTAGAAAAACAAGTTTTGGAAAATCAGTTTGGAAAAATATTGTTTTTGTTTTAAGCCAATTTTTTTATATTACAAAAATAGTCCAAATCAATTGTAACATGCCTTAATTTTGTGCAAGCATGCTTGTTTATCAAAGTATATTGGTAAAACTATTTTTCTAGATTTTTCAGTATTTTATGGGATTTTATTTTAGCCAAAAAGATCAAGTTTTAAATCCCTTAACAGTTCTGTCCTGGCTTCAGCCGGTTGACCGACCGGTCGACCGAAGCCTGAAGACGGTCGACCGAGCGGAAAGACGTGCATGCCAGTTCTGACAGGAGGGCCGGTCGACCGACCCGGTCGACCGTCCAGAGAGCTCTGCTCTCTGGAAAGGCCCCGGTCGACCGGGCGGTCGACCGGACAGAGAGACATGCTCTCTGTATCCTGGCCTCAGTCGACCGACCGGTCGACCGATGGCTCAACGGTCTGAAATATGACCGTTGGCCGGTCGACCGGGCGGTCGACCGACAGTTCTGTCAGGCCTCCAATGGCTAGTTTTTGGAGCCCTATAAATTGGGCCATTTGGGGGCTGTTTTCAACAAGATTTTTGGAGAGTTTTTGAGCCAGTTTTTCCTATCCTTTCAAGAGGTTTTCTCCACATATTTGAGAGCAAATATTTCTAATCAAAAGGAGAGTTTTATCAAGAGTGATCAAAAGAGATTTTATTGAGTTTTTCACCATAGTTTCCATCCTAGTTTTTCTTACACAAACACTTGAGCTATCCATTGCTATATCTACCTATAGGGTTTTGTTGTGAGAGTGTTATTGGTGATCAAAGTGTTTAGATCACCAAGAGTTCTTTCTTGTATTTTGAGGAGGTGGACAAGTGTGTTCGTGGTGTTTCGAGTTCGGGTGCGAACTTGTTGTTTGAGGTGCGGCCTCGGCGAGCTTGTGGGCTTGCGGTGTGTACGGACTAGAGAGAGTCCAAGGAGTTCTAGTGGGAACTCGTTATAGGTGTTGCAGCACCGAGTGATCAGGTGGGATCGATTATAGTAGAAATCCTTCGTGTGTCGAAGGCGGGGATGTAGAGCAAGGGTGCTCGAACCTCGAAACAAATCCCTTGTGTTTGCGATTGCTCTTACTCTCTCTCCCTTATTGTTTTATATCTTGCATGCCTCTATTGCTTTCATATTATATGCTTGATATACTTGTGTGCTCATATTGATATATTTGCTTGGGATTGTTTGCTAATACTTGTATACAACCAAGAGAGCCAACGCGGCACCTCAACCCTTATCTAGGGGAATCTAGAGGAGTTAGTCCAGAGCCCTTCACGGGGAATTCAGCTACACTCTTGTGTTATACATGGTGTTTAGTGTAATAAGTTTTATTTGGTCATAATAGTTTTTAATTCCGCATTTAGTGACCATTAGATTAGCCATCACCTATTCACCCCCCCTTAGGTGATTTACAATTGGTATCAGAGCCAAGTGCTCTGAATTTGGGTCTTACAACCTAGAGTTAAAGATCCTCATTTTAGGCTAATCACAATATTTTGTACACACACCATGGACTTCATGTCACCACCCATGTTTGACAATCTTAACATCCATATATGGAAGATGAAGATGTCCTTGTACCTCAAAGCCTTAGGCATTCATGTTTATCTTGCTACCATTAATGATTCATATGTTAATAATAGCAAGTATATTGAGGCTAACTCAAAAGCCATTCATGCTTTGAAAAGTACCCTAAATGATGAATTTTTATCTAGAGTTTCTAACATTGATTCAGCTTTTGTAGTTTGGAACACCCTCATCTCCCTTGGCGAAAATGATCAATACTATGCGGGGATTGACTCGGATGTTGGAAGCGACATCTCCAACAAGTGCTATATGGTCCAAGGGGATAATCCCCTTGAGGTAACTACCGAATCTGAGGTAGAAGATGATAACATGTCATATGTTGAGCTTGCTTGTTTTTGTCAACAATTACTTGGAAAATATGACATGCTAAGAAAAGATAATAAAAATTTGAAAAAGAAATTTGATTGCATGCATAAAGAAAATGATTCTTTTAAAAATAATATTGCATGTTTAGAAAAAGAAAAAGAAGATTTGAAAAATGAAAATGTTTCCTTACTTTCAAAATTGAGTGATCTTTGTGAAGGAAACACATCTTTGAAAAATAAAATTGTTTTGGTGGAAAAACAAAAGGAAATTGTTTTAAATGAAAACTCTTGTTTAAAAAGAAAAATGGTTAGAAAAGAAAAAGAAAAGGTTTCTAAGAAAAAGAAAAATGATTCTCATTCTCATCATGCTTTACATGCTACCATAAATGAAAATGAGATAAATATTTTGAAAAATAGGATTAATTATTTGAGCTCAACTTTGAGCAATTGTGCATTCAACCATAAAAGATTGGAGTCTTTGTTTTCAAAGAAACAAACTCCACATTCTCATGCACATCGTCATGCATATGCTTATGTTGCACGCCACGATCATACACATACACATAAGCATCCTAAGGTGTACAAATGTACACATTGTGGCCGCAAAGGCCGTTTAGCAAAATTTTATTTTGATAAGTTGCATCATATTAATTTTGCTAATAATAAAATGTTTGGGTTCCATTAAATGCTAACCCTCGTGGACCCAAGAAAAAATGGGTACCAAAACCCCCACCTTGTGTTTTTGATGTAGGCGAGGGCTCTCACAAGACGTGAGAGGTTTGGTGCCTTGATGGTGGATGCACATGGATTAGATGGACACATATTTGATGCACCGCTATCAAGGAGGTTTGGTGGGACAACCACCATGTTTTGGAGATTTGGAGCATAGTTCTTTAGTTTAGTAACTATCTCTAAACTCCTAATTTATTGTACATACTTATTCATATATGATATTTTTAGCATGTTCATGTTTTATGTATTTTTGTGCTTCATGTGGTAAATACTAGTTTAAATGTGGTTTTTATCAAAACTTGTATTTATACATGTACAAATAGTGAGAACAAATTGATTCATATATGTTTGCACTTCATGCTCATTTGTACCCACTATATGCACATATATCGGCTAGTTTTGATGATTCTTTCATTTATACTTGTTTTGTCTATTTTCATGTTTTACTTCATGTATATGTATTTTTAAATTAAAATCTAATAAATATACTTGTATACCCTTTTTGAGTCTCTTGCCTTCATGCAAATTATATGATAGACTCTTTTATGTTTGGGATATGTATGCATATTGTTAGGATTGGATAAATCATACATATACCTTGAAGTTTGTTTTTAAAATGAAAAATAAATTTTCATGATTTATTTGATAAAATGATATTTGTGTTTTGAGCATTATTGTTTATTTTCATGAAAATGCTATTTACATGATTCTTGTACACTCACACTTTATTTGTTTTGTCATGACATTGTTTCATGATCATTTTTATAAGCTTAATTGATTTTGAGTGTCAACTCTTGTGTATTTGGTATGACTCATGAAAAACATATGATTTGATTTCATGTTTTGAAGGATCTTTAACTAGTTTTTCAAAAATTACTTTTAACTAGTTAATTATTCTTCTTTTGGTAGTGATTTTCAACGCTATACTATTTTCAAATCTATTTTCGAAAACCCCAACCTTTATGGGCGGATGGCTGGGCGAGTATGCCTTGTAAGCTTTATTGAAAATCCTTTACCTTGTGCATATAAAGGGTGGTAGGTTATGAGTTATATACTTGATTTACATTATTATTTTCAATTGGTATCATTGGATCTTTTCAATTGGTATCTAAATTGATAATTTTGTATATACTCATATTTTGTTTTCTATATATGTATGCTTCATTATTTTCATAATATCAATTGCTATTGGTATTCTCTTTTCATACATATATATGATTTTCGTGTGCTTGCTTTACAATTGGTTTACTTATTTAAAGCACAAAGTTTATGCTAAGCTTAAGTTAAAACTTTATTTTCAATTGGTATCTCAATTGACTTTATAATAAAGCTTATGTATCGTTTTTCAATTGATATCAATATGCTTCAATTTCAAATTTATTATAAATTTACAATTGGTATCAATATGTTTTACCTATTTGAAAAATTCAAAATTTGTAATGTTTATTTACAATTGGTATCAACATGATTTTTTTTTAATTGGTATCTTAAAAATTTTGTTTACAAGATATCTCAAAATTTGTTTTATTGAGAAAAATTCAAAATTTTGTTTGAACAATTTAAAATCAAAACATTTTTGATTTGTATTGCCTATATGCAAGGAGAGCTTACCATCTCTTCTACATATATATTCATGTTGAGTGTATCTTGTATTGAAGAGCTTGACAACTCTTCTTTATGTGATACACGTGTGTAGGGGGAGCTTCACATCTCCTCTTATGCATTACAGATTATGTGTTATGTGAATTGGGGCTTATCATCCCTTCTTCATGTAATGCATATATGTAGGGAAGCTAACTTAGCGTCTTCCTCTTCATGAATATATATCGCATATAAATCTTTATTGATTGCTTTGATTTGACCCCTTAGTGATCTCTTTGTTTATGACAAAAAGGGGGAGAACAATTTGTTGAGTTTGTTTTTACTTTAACCCCTTTGTTGATGGTTGACAAAAAGGGGGAGAAGTATTTAAGATATATGCATGTTTTTCCTTCCTTTATTCATAAAGGGGGAGTAAGTTTTGTGTTTATGCATATATGTTTTGTTTTGCAAATAGGAGAAAAAGAATTTGATTTGTTTTATGCTTGATTGGCATGTTTATCTGCTAGATTTGCATACATGTTTATGAGCATACATTGACATATTTATTGTTTATTGAGATGCATGAGTTAAGGGGGAGCTTCTTTGAAGCTTTACTTTAATCCATGCATATATAACTTCATGAGTTTTGTCATCATCAAAAAGGGGGAGATTGTTGGCCCAAAGGCCCATCACTCTAGTTTTGATGATGATTAACTCATGTAGTTATAGTACTAGTAATCTTGTGTTTAATTAGTTTTAGATTTATGATCAAGATCTTAGTAGGTGCATAGCTTCAACAAAGGATTTAAAGTCAAGTTTTGGAGCTAGCACGGTTTGATTCAAGAGCTTGTGCATTAAGACCACATTAAGTACTCAAGAGGAATCTAGCTCTATGGATCGAGTTTGGACCAAGTCAAGAAGATGAGAAGACTTCAAGTGAAGACTTCAAGAAGATGAAAGACTTGTGTCTATGTTTGTTTTATAAGATTTTATTTTAGATAAAATGTAAATGATAGAATAGTTGGTGGATTGCTCAAGTATACATACACACACGCACTCTTGATAGTTTTGTTTTTACAAAAGATTTTCTACTTTAGAAAATACATGTTTGATTTTTGATATTCAAGTTTTATGTTTTCACCAAAACCTTATTTAGTGCTTAATGTCAAAAACATAGATATTTCACCATGTTTGTGTAGTGGATCATATCCATACACACTATGCTTTAAATGAGTTTAAATATCTTGTTTTTGTATTTGGAGAAGTTTTTAGAAAAACAAGTTTTGGAAAATCAGTTTGGAAAAATACTGTTTTTGTTTTCAGCCAATTTTTTCATATTACAAAAATAGTCCAAATCATTTGTAACATGCCTTGATTTTATGCAAGCATGTTTGTTTATCAAAGTATATTGGTAAAACTATTTTTGTAGATTTTTCAGTATTTTATGGGATTTTATTTTAGCCAAAAAGACCAAGTTTTAAATCCCTTAACAGTTCTGTCCTGGCTTCAGCCGGTCGACCGACCGGTCGACCGAAGCCTGAAGACGGTCGACCGACGCGCACAGACGTGCATGCCAGTTCTGACAGGAGGGCCGGTCGACCGACCCGGTCGACCGTCCAGAGAGCTCTGCTCTCTGGAAGGCCCCGGTCGACCGGGCGGTCAACCGGAAAGAGAGACATGCTCTCTGTATCCTGGCCTCGGTCGACCGACCGGTCGACCGATGGCTCAACGGTCTGAAATATGACCGTTGGCCGGTCGACCGGGCGGTCGACCGACAGTTCTGTCAGGCCTCCAACGGCTAGTTTTTGGAGCCCTATAAATTGGGCCATTTGGGGGCTGTTTTCAACAAGATTTTTGGAGAGTTTTTGAGCCAGTTTTTCCTATCCTTTCAAGAGGTTTTCTCCACATATTTGAGAGCAAATATTTCTAATCAAAAGGAGAGTTTTATCAAGAGTGATCAAAAGAGATTTTATTGAGTTTTTCACCATAGTTTCCACCCTAGTTTTTCTTACACAAACACTTGAGCTATCCATTGCTATATCTACCTATAGGGTTTTGTTGTGAGAGTGTTTATTGGTGATCAAAGTGTTTAGATCACCAAGAGTTCTTTCTTGTATTTTGAGGAGGCGGACAAGTGTGTTCGTGGTGTTTTGAGTTCGGGTGCGAACTTGTTTGAGGTGCGGCCTCGGCGAGCTTGTGGGCTTGCGGTGTGTACGAACTAGAGAGAGTCCAAGGAGTTCTAGTGGGAACTCGTTGTAGGTGTTGCGGCACCGAGTGATCCTGTGGGATCGATTATAGTGGAAATCCTTCCTGTGTCGAAGGCGGGGATGTAGAGCAAGGGTGCTCGAACCTCGAAACAAATCCCTTGTGTTTGCGATTGCTATTACTCTCTCTCCCTTATTGTTTTATATCTTGCATGTCTCTATTGCTTTCGTATTTATATGCTTGATATACTTGTGTGCTCATATTGATATATTTGTTTGGGATTATTTGCTAACACTTGTATTCAACCAAGAGAGCCAACGCAGCACCTCAACCCTTATCTAGGGGAATTTAGAGGAGTTAGTCCAGAGCCCTTCACGGGGAATTCGGCTACACTCTTGTGTTATACATGGTGTTTAGTGTAATAAGTTTTATTTGGTCATAATAGTTTTTAATTCCGCATTTAGTGACCATTAGATTAGCCATCACCTATTCACCCCCTCTAGGTGATTTACAATTGGTATTAGAGCCAAGTGCTCTGAATTTGGGTCTTACAACCTAGAGTTAAAGATCCTCATTTTAGGCTAATCGTAATATTTTGTACACACACCATGGACATCATGTCACCACCCATGTTTGACATTCTTAACATCCATATATGGAAGGTGAAGATGTCCTTGTACCTCAAAGCCTTAGGCATTCATGTTTATCTTGCTACCATTAATGATTCATATGTTAATAATAGCAAATATATTGAGGCTAACTCAAAAGCCATTCATGCTTTGAAAAGTATCCTAAATGATGAATTTTTATCTAGGGTTTCGAACATTGATTCGGCTTTTGTAGTTTGGAACACCCTCATCTCCCTTGGCGAAAATGATCAATAATATGCGGGGAGTGACTCGAATGTTGGAAGCGACATCTCCAACAAGTGCTATATGGTCCAAGGGGATAATCCCTTGAGGTAAATACCGAATCCGAGGTAGAAGATGATAACATGTCATATGATGAGCTTGCTTGTTTTTGTCAACAATTACTTGAAAAATATGACATGCTAAGAAAAGATAATAAAAATTTGAAAAAGAAATTTGATTGCATTCATAAAGAAAATGATTCTTTTAAAAATAATATTGCATGTTTAGAAAAGAAAAAGAAGATTTGAAAAATGAAAATGTTTCCTTACTTTCAAAATTGAGTGATCTTTGTGAAGGAAACACATCTTTGAAAAATAAAATTGTTTTGGTGGAAAAACAAAAGGAAATTGTTTTAAATGAAAACTCTTGTTTAAAAGAAAAATGGTTGAAAAAGAAAAGGAAAAGGTTTCTAAGAAAAAGAAAAATTATTCTCATTCTCATCGTGCTTTACATGCTACCATAAATGAAAATGAGATAAATGTTTTGAAAAATAGGATTAATTGTTTGAGCTCAACTTTGAGCCATTGTGCATTCAACCATAAAAGATTGGAGTCTTTATTTTTAAAAAAACGAACTCCACATTCTCATGCATATCATTATGCATATGCTTATGTTGCATGCCACGATCATACACATACACATAAGCATCCTAAGCTGTACAAGTGTACACATTGTGGCCGCAAAGGCCATTTTGCAAAATTTTGTTTTGATAAGTTGCATCATATTAATTTTGCTAATAATAAAAATGTTTGGGTTCCATTAAATGCTAACCCCCGTGGACCGAAGAAAAAATGGGTACCAAAACTCCTACCTTGTGTTTTTGATGTAGGTGAGGGCTCTCACAAGACGTAAGTGGTTTGGTGCCTTGATGGTGGATGCACATGGACTAGATGGACACATATTTGATGCACCGCTATCAAGGAGGTTTGGTGGGACAACCACCATGTTTTTGGAGATTTGGAGCATAATTCTTTGGTTTGGTAACTATTTCTAAACTCCTAATTTATTGTACATGCTTATTCATATACGATATTTTTAGCATGTTCATGTTTTATGTATTTTTGTGCTTCATGTGGTAAATACTAGTTTAAATATGATTTTTATCAAAACTTGTATTTATACATGTACAAATAGTGAGAACAAATTGATTCATATATGTTTGCACTTCATGCTCATTTGTACCCACTATATGCACATATATAGGCTAGTTTTGATGATTCTTTCATTTATACTTATTTTGCCTATTTTCATGTTTTACTTCATGTATATGTATTTTTAAATTAAAATCTAATAAATATACATGTATACCCTTTTTGAGTCTCTTGCCTTCATGCAAATTATATGATAGACTCTTTTATGTTTGGGATATGTATGCATATTGTTAGGATTGGATAAATCATACATATACCTTGAAGTTTATTTTTAAAATAAAAAATAAATTTTCATGATTTGTTTGATAAAATGATATTTGTGTTTTGAGCATTATTGTTTATTTTCATGAAAATGCTATTTACATGATTCTTGTACACTCACACTTTATTTGTTTTGTCATGACATTGTTTCATGATCATTTTTATGAGCTTAATCGATTTTGAGTGTCAACTCTTGTGTATTTGGTATGACTCATGAAAAACATATGATTTGATTTCATGTTTTGAAGGATGTTTAATTAGTTTTTCAAAAATTACTTTTAACTAGTTAATTATTCTTCATTTGGTAGTGATTTTCAATGCTATACTATTTTCAAATCTATTTTCGAAAACCCCAACCTTTATGGGCGGATGGCTGGGCGATTATGCCTTATAAGCTTTATTGAAAATCCATTACCTTGTGCATATAAAGGGTGGTAGGTTATAAGTTATATACTTGATTTACATTGTTATTTTCAATTGGTATCATTGGATCTTTTCAATTGGTATCTAAATTGATAATTTTGTATATACTCATATTTTGTTTTCTATATATGTATGCTTCATTATTTCCATAATATCAATTGCTATTAGTATTCTCTTTTCAAACATATATATGATTTTCGTGTGCTTGCTTTACAATTGGTTTACTTATTTAAAGCACAAAGTTTATGCTAAGCTTTAGTTAAAACTTTATTTTCAATTGGTATCTCAATTGACTTTATAATAAAGCTTATGCACCGTTTTTCAATTGATATCAATATGCTTCAATTTCAAATTTGTTATAAATTTACAATTGGTATCAATATGTTTTACCTATTTTAAAATTTCAAAATTTGTAATGTTTATTTACAATTGGTATCGACATGATTTTTTTTTTCAATTGGTATCTTAAAAATTTTGTTTACAAGATATCTCAAAATTTGTTTTATTGAGAAAAATTCAAAATTTTGTTTGAACAATTTAAAATCAAAACATTTTTGATTTGTATTGCCTATATGCAAGGAGAGCTTACCATCTCTTCTACATATATATTCATGTTGAGTGTATCTTGTATTGAAGAGCTTGACAACTCTTCTTTATGTGATACATGTGTGTAGGGGGAGCTTCACATCTCCTCTTATGCATTACAGATTATGTGTTAAGTGAATTGGGGCTTGTCATCCCTTCTTCATGTAATGCATATATGTAGGGAAGCTAACTTAGCGTCTTCCTCTTCATGAATATATATCGCATATAAATCTTTATTGATTGCTTTGATTTGACCCCTTAGTGATCTCTTTGTTTATGACAAAAAGGGGGAGAACAATTTGTTGAGTTTGTTTTTACTTTAACCCCTTTGTTGATGATTGACAAAAAGGTTGAGAAGTATTTAAGATATATGCATGTTTTTCCTTCCTTTATTCATAAAGAGGGAGTAAGTTTTGTGTTTATGCATATATGTTTTGTTTTGAAAATAGGAGAAAAAGAATTTGATTTGTTTTATGCTTGATTGGCATGTTTATCTCCTAGATTTGCATACATGTTTATGAGCATACATTGTCATATTTATTTGTTTATTGAGATGCACGAGTTAAGGGGGAGCTTCTTTGAAGCTTTACTTTAATGCATGCATATATAACTTCATGAGTTTTGTCATCATAAAAAAGAGGGAGATCGTTGGCCCAAAGGCCCATCACTCTAGTTTTGATGATGATTAACTCATGTAGTTATAGTACTCATAATCTTGTATTTAATTAGTTTCAGATTTACGATCAAGATCTTAGTAGGTGCATAGCTTCAAAAAAGGATTTAAAGTCAAGTTTTGGAGCTAGCACGGTTTGATTCAAGAGCTTGTGCATCAAGACCACATCAAGTACTCAAGAGGAATCTAGCTCTATGGATCGAGTTTGGACCAAGTCAAGAAGATGAGAAGACTTCAAGTGAAGACTTCAAGAAGATGAAGACTTGTGTCTAGGTTTGTTTTATAAGATTTTGTTTTAGATAAAATGTAAAGGATAGAATAGTTGGTGGATTACTCAAGTATACATATACACACACACTCTTGATAGTTTTGTTTTTACAAAAGATTTTCTACTTTAGAAAATACATGTTTGGTTTTTGATATTCAAGTTTTATGTTTTCACCAAAACCTTATTTAGTGCTTAATGTCAAAAACATAGATATTTCACCATGTTTGTGTAGTGGATCATATCCATACACACTATGCTTCAAATGAGTTTAAATATCTTATTTTTGTATTTGGAGAAGTTTTTAGAAAAACAAGTTTTGGAAAATCAGTTTGGAAAAATACTGTTTTTGTTTTAAGCCAATTTTTCCATATTATAAAAGTAGTTCAAATCATTTGTAACATGCCTTGATTTTATGCAAGCATGTTTGTTTATCAAAGTATATTGGTAAAACTATTTTTTTAGATTTTTCAGTATTTTATGGGATTTTATTTTAGCCAAAAAGACCAAGTTTTAAATCCCTTAATAGTTCTGTCCTGGCTTCAGCCGGTCAACCGACCGGTCGACCGATGTCGACCGAAGCCTGAAGACGGTCGACCGACGTGCACAGACGTGCACGCCAGTTCTGGAAGGAGGGCCGGTCGACCAACCCGGTCGACCGTCCAGAGAGCTCTGCTCTCTGGAAAGGCCGTATCCTGGCCTCGGTCGACCGATGGCTCAACGGTATGAAATATGACCGTTGGCCGGTCGACCGGGCGGTCGACCGACAGTTCTGTTAGGCCTCCAACGGCTAGTTTTTGGAGCGCTATAAATTGGGCCATTTGGGCGATGTTTTCAACAAGATTTTTGGAGAGTTTTTGAGCCAGTTTTTCCTATCCTTTCAAGAGGTTTTCTCCATATATTTGAGAGCAAATATTTCTAATCAAAAGGAGAATTTTATCAAGAGTGATCAAAATAGATTTTATTGAGTTTTTCACCATAGTTTCCATCCTAGTTTTTCTCACAAAAACACTTGAGCTATCCATTGCTATATCTACCTATAGGGTTTTATTGTGAGAGTGTTTATTAGCGATCAAAGTGTTTAGATCACCAAGAGTTCTTTCTTGTATTTTGAGGAGGCGGACAAGTGTGTTCGCGGTGTTTCGAATTCGGATGCGAACTTGTTGTTTGAGGTGCGGCCTCGGCGAGCTTGTGGGCTTGCGATGTGTACAGACTAGAAAGAGTCCAAGGAGTTCTAGTGGGAACTCGTTGTAGGTGTTGCGGCACCGAGTGATCTGGTGGGATCGATTATAGTGGAAATCCTTCGTGTGTCGAAGGCGGGGATGTAGAGCAAGGGTGCTCGAACCTCGAAACAAATCCCTTGTGTTTGCGATTGCTCTTACTCTCTTTCTCCCTTATTGTTTTATATCTTGCATGCCTCTATTGCTTTCATATTTATATGCTTGATATACTTGTGTGCTCATATTGATATATTTGCTTGGGATTGTTTGCTAACACTTGTATTCAACCAAGAGAGCCAACGCGGCACCTCAACCCTTATCTAGGGGAATCTAGAGGAGTTAGTCCAGAGCCCTTCACGGGAAATTCGGCTACACTCTTGTGTTATACGTGGTGTTTAGTGTAATAAGTTTTATTTGGTTATAATAGTTTTTAATTCCGCATTTAGTGACCATTAGACTAGCCATCCCCTATTCACCCCCCTCTAGGTGATTTACAGTTTCATGATAGGATCTTTCATGATCCTATTCATATTGGGGACTGTAAATATGTAAATAAAAAAGAGGTTAATAAAAGTGGGTTCTGTGAACCATCACAATTGGCTAAATCCGACCACCACCAGAATCGCCACCTTGAGGTAACAATTTTCCTTCCCTTTCTTCTTTTTCATGCATTTATGCATTAATTCATACATTGAGGACAATGCATGAGATAGGTGTGGGGGATGATTTTAATATAACTTAGGTTTTTCTTTTATTATTAAAAAAATTATTAACATTTTCTTTACTTTTAAAAGCTTTTTGAAAATAGAAACAATAATTTGACCTATTTTTTTGTAGAAAATTAAGTTAATTTTATGGAATAGGAGAATCATAATTAGGATTTTTTATACTTGGTCAAAAAAAAATATTTGTTTGATTTCTAGGATTAGGAAGAAAATTTGAAAAATAATTAATCTTGATTTTTACCTTGATGAACTATGCATGCTTTACATACTTACACACTTAAAGTTCAAAAACAAAAATTCTTATACCTTATTAAAAAAATAAAAAAATAAAAAATATAAATGTATAATATATCAAAAATCCTTTGATTAAGCTGGGTATTTGTACCTCATAAAGCATAAGTACTTACGCCTAAAAGCGGTCCATACAATAAAATCCGTAGTTTTATGGCCTTGTTTGCTCGAGTTCTTAAGTTCTTGGGGTGTTTTCTCATCCGGTGCCTTAAGACCGTTCAGTTTGGGAGTCACTGATAAAAAGCTCATTACATGGGCAGATTAAAAAGCCTAATGAACTAAGAAATAATACCACAAAAAATATTAAAAAAAGAGAGAAGAAAATAAGGCATACGTGTTAAAGTTAAAGAAATCTGAGTCAAAATTTCATGGTCATAAAGATGCATATAAATTAGAGTAAAATAATAGATTGGATGAGAAATACAGTTTGACTCCTTACCTTGATTGATAACAAGTTTTTGAATAAAGATTAAGTTTAGGAACGAAAAGTTCGATATTCTTATAACTTATAGATTACTTAATTCTTACAATAATACTTCAAATATTTTTCTCTTTCAAAATGTATTTTCAAAATACTAACACTTTGTTTCTCTTTCTTTTAGATTTTGTAGGTGTAATCTACTGAAAACCCTCATGAGACAAAACTCGTCCTCTAAAGAAAACCTAGAGGTTTAATGGTTTGTTGCACATGCTCAGTGACCTACGAAAGTGGTCCAATAATTTTTAGGTTTACTTTTGATGTTTTGCTCGAGGGCGAGCAAAAGATAAGTGTGGAGGTGTGATCAGTCACTGATATTGGATATATATTGTCATATTCTCATATCTATTATATAATAAACCTTGTTATTTAATCTTATTTTTATTTAATAATGTGCAGGCCCATTTCTAAGGGAGAAGGAAGAGAAAACGAGCCCAAAAGCCTATCAAAATTCTGATTTAATTTAGAATTAATTCAAATAAAAAATCAAGAAAAATCAGGACAAATTAGAAAAGATAAAACCAGTTAATCAATTAGTTAAATCAAATTTCTACAAATTAAGTGGTTAAAGCCAAAAATTAACAGAAGAATCGTCAAAATTAGAAGATCAAATGATATATCTTTTTGGATAGACAGACGAAACAAAGTGAGGGAAAAGGATCTGCTCCCAAGATGTGACCATCCCAGGTTGTGGCCATTTGGCCACATCCTGGCCTCAGATCTGTGGCCAAAGCCGCGGATCCACGAGTTTTTTTTGCTACATATGGGGGAGCGTATTGCTCCCCTATCTTCTCACACTCTCTCCTTTTGGTTTTTGCCTATAAATACTAAGATTTCTCAATGTATAGGGAACGATTAGGTAGAGATAGATTCTTAAGCCAGTTTTTATTCTAGTTTAGTGTAGGTTTTTATTTTTCTTTTTATATAATTCTTAGTTTTCATTTATGTAATTCAGAGGAGATCAGAGTTTCATAGGAGAATGAGAGTAAAGCTTGTACTGAGAGTGACACCGGTGTAAGATGTTCTTCTCTTCTTTTATTATTACCACATTGAATCTAAAGTTACATTTTTCGTGTCCTTCTTTTTCTTTTTTACTTCTCTTTTTTTTGATACCAATTGCAATCCAAGTGAGCCTTATAGCATCGAAGGAGCCTTGCATTTGCGAGTGCCACTGTAGCTCATGACGATGAATTTTGGTCTCAGTCTGTATCATTTCATACTTGTATCATCTTGATGATGTAATGTGAAAGAGACGAGAATCAACTTTTATGGGCTATGCATTGATTACCTCCACTTCAAGGTAACATCGTCGCCAAAGATTTAAGGTAAGTATTTGGCCAAAGGAGGTACGTATTTCTTTTAGGTTTTCTTTTTTTTCTTTTAATCTTTAGTTTAGATAATCTCCATCACCAAATCTCTACTATTTTTTACTTTCTTTATACAAAATCACCATCTCCTTCACTTTCACAATTTAACATAACTTATTTTCTTTTTTTTTTCAAGAACTAAAAGAAGAACTTTAGCCATTTTTTGTAACTTAAAAGATAACTTACAAAAAACTTCCATCGCTAGTCCGTCCTTGTGGATCACGACCCGCACCACTAGCTATAGCGGTAGTATTGAGTCTACTCGCACACTTCTATTATACAGTTCTGAAATTCTGTATTTTTATGTACAGGTTAAACCTTAATCAGTATATGGCACATATAACTCAGTTGTTGGAAATGAAATTCATATATGGTATGCACATATATCCACGAGTATATGATGGTAATAACTAGATATATAATAAGCGTACTATCATATGGCGTGAAATTATGTTCATAAATGAGTGGTGTTAATAACTTGATATTATGATGATTGTATTTATATATGGTGTATCCATATCTTACTTGAAGGAAGGGCCCGGCGGGAGCTGGTGAGGTTAGAAGATGTTATTACTTGAAGAAAGGGCCCAACAAAAGCTGGTAGGTTTAGAAGATGGTATTATTCTTATCGTTATTATATATATATATATATATATATATATATATATATATATATATATAATATATATATATATAAAGAGGGGGACGGTGATATATAGTATTACATATGAATGCGTATTATATGTGTATATGTGATAAGGTGTGTATGTAGACTATATGTGTTACCTGTGTATGGCAATGGACACATCAGAATTCGAATCCATTAACTTGAAATGAAAACACCAACATTGGTTGTTCTGCACACATTAGTATTAAGTGAAGAATAATTGAAAGCGAATAGATAATCAAATTTAGATGGTTACGAATCACAAATTTTTCATGTACCCTGTATATTTACTTTATATAACACATACACTTAATTTCATGTATCATGTCCACAATGCACCGCTAATATCATATTCTAGTTAAGACTTGGTTTAACTTCTTTCACTATGCCGTCGAGCCCCCCTCCCCCCGATTTCATGTTTTCAGGACTAGATAGAGATAAAAATCGGTTAAATGCAAGGGTATGATATTGGAAGAACTGAGAGTACCCCCGGTGTGAGTCTACCAAGCTTTTGATTATGATTGGAAGTTTTATTTATATGTATATAAGAGTTGGTGTTATAAAATGGAACGAACAATTGATCATGTGTGAATTAGTCCAAGAATATGTGTATAAATAGATATCTAAGTTTTAATGTTATCTAAAAATGAATTAGATTTAGTTATATTAGATTGTGATACCAAGGAGAGTACTCTCGATCATATGTTATTTTATTGATTTTTAGTTGGATTCATATGATTGAATTTGAAAATTTATAATTAGGCGATGTCAAGCTGAAATTGTATATTAAATTGTGTAGGATGTTATATGTGGATAGATGTCGATATTAAGCCAGATTATTATATTGATGTGTTAAGGCAAACTCTATGTTATAGAGGAGATGCTGCCAAATTTTTTGATGAGTTCAGAGATGATTATAAAACATTATGAGATTGATTAGTGTAATTGAATTGGATTAAAGTTAAATTTTGATTAAAAAAATTAGGAACGTTACAGTTGATATCAGAGCTTAGGATTTGAAATAAGAAGTAGATCTGAGGTATAGAACGTAGAAAAGTATAGGCCTAGGGTGTGATTTAGAATAGTTATTTCTAGATCAGGACTCGCAATAGGATTGATATATATGTATGTGTGTCTTGTTTATATGATTGTGTGATTATGTGTAGATAGTTATAAGGGGCTAGTGGGTTCTGACGTGTATGATTAATCTCGAGATGAGTAATATTGATTATTTTCTTACATTCAATGAGGGTATACCTGCATGCCTTGATTCGAATGTGTTCTTCTGGGAGCGCAGGCCCTCAATTAGAGCTGCCAGTGATATGAGACAATGGAATAAGAAAGTATTTGAAATATCAGGCAAACTGAGATTTAATCAACACAAAAGAACCTTATTAACAATCTGGTTATGGAATAACTGATATTCAGATAAAAGAATATAAGAGATACGTCATATTGAAAGGATTACAGATTTTGGTACTATTTGATGAGCACCGTTATATAGAGATGAATTATAGTATGAGACTATGATAAAAAAAGGGTTTGATATAAATTCTCTCCCAAATTGTTAGATGGAAAAGTATGATGATATAGAATCACGGATACTCATAGAGTCTGAAGGGACAATCAATGATGAAAAAATTCATTGTGGATTCATCGTATATTGAGCGACTACTGTCATGATCGATATTTTGATGAAGAAATTTCGCATGTATAGTAATAGGATCTTTAGTATGTAAAGTTAATGGACTGATACATATTTCGTTAAATCGTAAATGTATAATGTCTGTATAAATGAAACAGATGCTCATAAAAAATTAAAGGTATTACAATTATTTTGTTACATCTAAACAAAAAATCTTTTACCTTTTAAATAATCACAAATAACCATTAAGTATTGACCTTAGATCGGTACCCTACCATATACATACATATATGATAATTACAAAATTTGGTTAATTGTAACAAATAGTTTGATTAACAACACTAGTAGTTAATATTGGTGTTAGATTGATTAGAGATTTTCATGAATACACCCAATTAATTAATGTACGGTGCATTAGAGGTATCATCTGATTTTGTTGAGTTCAGTTAATTAATACAATCTTATGTGATAAATTTATTGCGTAAGGCACCAAAGATTTTTAGTCCGGTAAAAATCTAATTCTATAAATTGATATGTTTATACGTACGTGAGGAATAACTAACTTTTAAGATCAAGAGTGATGTTGAATAGTATAAGAGAAAGCACAGTTATTAGGGTTAAATCAAATAGTAAAGTAGCGTTAGTTGTGACACATATATATAGTGTGGATTTGTTAGTTAACTATTCTGATGATAAACAGATAATCCGTACAATTTGAATTGATTATGCGGATGGGTACTGGAAGTAATTTTGCAACATTTGATTCATAATCTTGTCAAGTAGGGGCTCATATGTCACAGTAGGAAACTTATTGAATATATTAATGTGAGTACCCACCCAGTTACAATAACTGACATAGGTTAGTAGTCTTTAACTGATTTAATGGAAGCTCAGAACCTCTGGAACCAATATTATAGACACTGATGTGTTGAATTGATATCCATAGAATCCAGAGCTAGTGATTAGTTTACAATTCTAGATTATTATATCACATTTTCCCACTAATTTATAAATAAAATTTTTGTCTAAATCGTGTTTTGATCTCTCTTCTAGATACCCAAGACAAGGAGGGCAAAAGGATAATAAGAGCTTAATTAAACCCACTTTTGGGTAATTAAATCCGTATTTCTTGGAGGCCAAGTAAGGGATCTTCTAGAACATACATTGAACCTAGACCCTTGCACACGTCAGACGAATAGACAGATGAAAATACCCAAATTGGAGCATCCCACGAAGGTCCTCGAAGCGACGGGAATCTCTTGCAAAAAACCAGGGACATAAGTCCCTGGTATTGTCACGAAAACGCGGGAATAGCCGCGTTTTCGCAGCAATTTGGTGGGGCCACGCGTCGATCTTCGACGCGTGGCCTCATCTCGTCTTCTGGAGCCTCCTATTGCCTATAAATAGGGTAGGGGTTGGCCAAAACGCGAGCAGATTTAGATTTAGGCTAGGTTTTCTATCTTTTAGTGTAAGATAGTGTAGGTGTTCTTTCTCTTTTATTTTGTATTTTCTTTTCTTTTATAGATCATGTATTAGGGCAGAGAGATTCAGAGAGAGAAAGAGAGAGATTGATGTAATAGATGGTGACAATCTGTGTAAAGGTGTCTCCTTTTTTCTCCATCTTTTACATGATGCTTGGTTAATCTTTTCTTCTCATATAATCGAACTACTAACCACTAACCATTTAAACACTTACTTGATAGTCCACATGAATCTAATAGCCTCTATAAGGCCTTGCTCATGCAAGAGCCAATTATAACTTATGATGATGGATTCTAACGTTCTAGCATTTCTAACACCTAATCTATTAACTTGCTAACTTGCAATGTCTTCTTTATTTCATGCTCACCTCTAACCAGTTTTGATGATTTAATAGTACCTTGCAACTTGTTATGTGGTATGGATATGTTATTTGAATATAGAAGAACAATCTTATAGGCCATGCTCTATATCGTTTCTTGAAGCCAAGGATTAGTGATGGCCAAGAATCCATGTGAGGCAACTATCACTAAGAGGTTAGTATGGTTAGTGGAGCAATTAGAGTTAGTAGCCATAGTTTTCTTTTATAGTTCTTTTCCTTCTTGTTACTTTGTTTTAAAAACTATTTTCCAAAACCTCTTCTCATTTCATTTACTTCTATCATTTTTCTATTTTCTTCTCCACTTATCACCTCTGGATTTCTTTTCATTTTCTTTTTCTTTCTCATTCTTTAAACAAAGAAGAACTGTTAACAACCGATGTGAATAAAAACTATTAATGCTTCTATCGCCTCCCGTCCCTGTGGATTCGACCCGTTGATCCAATTCTATAACAGAAGCATCGAGGGAACATTAGCACACATACATAATTTCACTGATTTTATAAAGACACATTTTCGAGTGCTGGTTCTTCTCCGATCAAATTTTTGGCGCTGTTGTCGGGGACGGGAATGGTTTTGATTTCACATTTTTGTTAACATTTTCTTCTCTGTTTTGGTGTGCAGGGCAAATTTTACAGATTCCTTGTATTGCAGAAGGCTACTCTTACTTGCCTCTCCCTGCTCTAAAAAGCAGAAATCTTGCTTCTTACACTTTGCCGCGAAAATCAAAGAAAAGCCGCGCAACCGTGGCTTATTTTTGGCAATTGTACTTTTTTTCTTTTGCAGGGAATTTGCAAGTTGCATATATTGTTATTTTCTACTACCAATTTTCTGCTTTGATTGCCTACACACTGTAATAAATTAGAGACTAAAATACAGTATTTGGACGCTTTTTAAACGGCTTAGAGATTTGCATTTAGGCACGTGTCAATTCAATTCTAATATACTGTATTTTGTTCTATTATTGTGATCTGAACTGAGGTGTACATATGGCATTGCATATAGCATAAGATAAACACGTGGGTGATTTACTCGCTTTGTGTTATATTCTTATCTATATTGCACACTTGAACGAATTTGATTTAAGGGCATAACCCAATAAAAGATAAGGTGAGGATTTCATCACCCTTCCTTAGCCTAAAAACCACCTCCCCACTCGCACAACCCAAGCCCAAATAAAAATTGATAGACGTTGGCCCCTAAGGATATCTCAAACTCATTAAGAGATTGACAGAGGGTGAAACTTGTTTTGAATCTTACTCTTGTGAAATTGGTATCTAAGGTTGGGGATTAAGAGGTTACGCCTCGAAGATACTGTGGTTTGGCATAATTAAGGCCTGTTGCTTATGCACGTATACCTCCTACCGTATTTTGTCCCTACCTGGCCGATTAGCTTGTGGTCGGATTTATACAACAACCTCCCCCGGGTAATCGACCAGTTAGGAGTCATCTAGGTCTAGGTCAACTCTAATATAGGCTTAGTTTTGATTTTTTTCTTTTCTTTTTGTTTGTTGTTTGCTTTTGCTTTTTTTGTGATTGTTTGTGAAATGGAATTCAACAATAACAATTCTTTCAATCCTAATATAAATCCATATTTCACTCTGACTCCATCTGATTCGAATAATTTCAACCCGGCTTTTTACAATATAGACCAACCAAATACACCAGGTTGGACTTATCCGAATCAATAAAACCCATATCCCCAATCTTATGACCATAATTTCCAAAATAATTTTCACTCTTCACAGAGTCAATGGGGATTCAACTCCCCCGAGTTAAATTTTCAACCACCTTGTTTACAATTTCCACAATTTCTACAATATTCATTTCCAGCTTTCGCTTCCTTTACTCCTTTTCTCGAACCATCAATTGAAGAAAAATCCAAGTTAGAAAAGAGTATAGAAGCCAACCTACAAGAGGCCGTGCGACAATTTTAGAAAATGATGGCCTCTCTAATTTCATAATATTTTCAAGAGTCTTACTCAGTTCCACCACCTCATAATGAACAACCATCTGCCCTGAAAATGAGTAAGGAACTCTTGTATGAGTCTGAGCCACAATCTCAAAACATGTTGGACTCACACTTTTCACAAATTTTTCAAAACCAAGTTTCCTACACTCCCTTTCTAGAACAACCATTTGAAGAAAAATCTGAGCTAGAAAAGAGTATAGAAATCTTACATGAGACCTCACAATAATTTCAAAAATCTTTTACCCAGTCTATCGATAGGTTAGAAGTACAACTGAGTCAATTGGTCAACATTCATAGGAATGAAGAAACTCACTCTTTTCAACCTTTGACCAATTCAGATAGCCCTAACTCTATCAATCTAAACCAGGAATCATGTTGTTTTGGAAACTAAGATTCAATTTCAGCAAACCTATCTGAACTTGACCAAACTTTAAATGTTGAAAATCCCATTGACATTTTGGCAAGTTATCCTTTTTCTAAGATTGAATTTGAGCATGAATATGATCCTGAACCTCAACTTGGTAATTCAATTTCACTTCCTGATTTAATATTAACTGTGGTGTTTTTACCTGATTTCAGGCCTTTTCTCGAGTCAGTATTGAATCCTGTATCTATTCATCGTAAAACTGAATTACTAATTTTTTATGATCATCATATTGAACTTGACCAATTTCATACTTTTGAAAGTCTCATTGATAAATTGGCAAGTTCTTATTTTTATGGAATTGAACTCAATGTGGAATGTGACCTAGGTTCTCAGATATGTGATCCAGTTCAAATTTCTGAATCAATATTGATTGCTATTTTGTTACCCAACTTGAGTAATATTTTAGAGTCAATTTTGGTTCCTACACCTGTCATTCTTGAACTGAAATCACCAAACTTAGGAAGTCACATTCCATCATGGGGAAATGAATGTGGACTTAAGTTTCAACTTCTTGATTTGGACCCACTTCCTAAATCAATTTGACTCTTGAACCTTTACTTGACTTAAGTCAAATTCTTGAGTCAGTATTAGTCCCTGTACTTTCTGAGTCCAAATCAATCATTCCATCTTTTTATACTCCATTTTGGGACAAGGGTCTTGATAAATTTGACTCTAAAATTATTTTAAAAATTTGAAAATTATATGGGGTAAAATTTTTAATAAAAATCATTCATATATACATCATAATAATGGGTTGTATTTTAGAAGTCTCTGATGGGTTCCTCTGAACTCTATGAAAATTGGATTGGACCGTATTTCGTGGACCAATCAGACCGCCACCGGAACCACCTTCTTGAGGTAATTTTTTCTTCCCTCTCTATTTGTTTCATGCATATACATACATCACGATGCATTGAGGACAATGCATGAGATAAGTGTGGGGAGGGTTTACTAACATAGAGTTTTTAGATTTTCTTTCTTTTACACTTCTTTTGTTTTTAGATTTTCTTTCTTTTACACTTCTTTTAGGATGTTCTTAGAATTTTCCTTTGTATAGGAATTTTCCCTTTCTTTAAAAAAAACTTTTTGAAATAAGAGATAAAGATTTGATTTATTTATAAAATTACGATGATCTTAGAAATTAAGGAAGCCTTACATTATGACATCTTAAACCTAGTCAAAATAATGGATCTTATTTAAAATTATAGGCTAAGTAAGATAAATTGGAGAGATAATTTTATCTTGAATTTTTTGCCTTAGATTTTATGCACTTCACACAAACACAATTTTTGAGATGGAAACAAAGATCTAAAATGCCATAAAATAAAAAATAAATAAAAAGAAAAAAATATTATACATGAAGAAAAAAATCACTTATCAAGCTGGATAATTATGTCTCAAGAAGCATGATTATTCACAGCTAACGGTGGTCAAAAGAAACAAATAATCCCCCTTAGTTTTGTGACCTTATTTACTCGAATCCTTAAACCCGATGGATATTTTCTCATCTGGTGCCCTAGGACCGTCTGGTTTGGAAGTTATCGGTTAAAGGCTCGCTACATAGGTGAACTAGAAAGCCTAACGAAGCTAAGTGAAGAAAAAAAGAGAAAAAATATATATAAAAATAAATGGCTTGATGGTTAGAGTTGAAATCCCAGAAATTTTCACTGTCACAAAGTGCATATTATCTAGGTTTTATGAAGGATAAAATATTCAATCCAATTTTAAATTCTTGCCTTAATTGAAGATAAGATCTTGCATATAGACTAAGTTTAAGGAAGAATAATTTTTGGTGGACTTATGACCTTAGATCACTTATATTTTTACAAAAATATTTCATAAACTTGTCTCTCTTTCAAAATACTAACATTTCTCTTCTTTTTTTATGGATTTTGTGGATGCAATCCACTGAAAAATCTCAGGAGACAAAACTCCTCCTCTAGGGATAACCTAGAAGTTTAACGGCTTGTTGCACACGCTTAGTACAATCGCGTCACTTGCGAAAGTGGTGTAATAACATTTGTAGTATACTTTTCTTTTTCTTGTTTTGCTTGGGATGAGCAAAAGATAAGTGTGGGGGTGTGATTAGTCTACAGTTCTGCATTATTATATCACATTTTCCACCGATTTATGAATAAAATGTCGGTTTAAACCGTGTTTTTGTCTCTCTTGTAGATAATCAAGACAAGGAGGGCAAAAGGGTAATAAGAGCTTAATTAAACCCATTTTCGGGTAATTAAATTCGTATTTCTTGAATGCCCAGCAAGGGATCTTCTAGAACATACATTGAACCTAGACCCTTGAGTACGTCAGACGAATATACAGATGAAAATACCCGAATCAGAGCATACCAAGAAGGTCCTCGAAGCGACGGGAATCTCTCGCCAAAAACTAGGGACCTAAGTCCCTGGTATTGTCGTGGAAACGTGGCAATAGCCACGTTTTCGTGGCAATTTGGTAGGGCCACGCGTCGATCTTCAACGCATGGCCTCGTCTTGTCTTCTGGAACCTCCTATTGCCTATAAATAGGGCAAGGGTTGGCCAAAACACGAGCAGATTTAGATTTAGGCTTGGTTTTCTATCTTTTAGTATAGAGTAGTGTAGGTGTTCTTGTTGGCCCAGAGGCCTTCCACTGTAGTTTTGATGATGATTAACTCATGTAGTTATAGTTTACTAATAATCTTGTGATATTTAGTTTCAGATACTTAACCAAGATATTAGTAGGGGATTAGTTTCAACAAAGGTGTTTTGGAGCTTTCACATGGTGATTCAAGAGCTCGAGCATCAAAGTTCATATCTAGCACTCGGTTGGAGTCAAGCTCGGTGAATCACGTTTGAATCGAGTCGACTTGGAGATGGCGCTCTACAAGAAGACTTCGATACAGTGTTTAGTTTATAGTTTAGATCCATTGTTAAAGATTAGATAGTGTGATATGCTCAAGTTCACAACACGCACACGTTTCATATTTATTGGTTTTCGATTTTTAGTTTAACCGATCTTGGTTTTCATGAATAGATAGAATCAAAACAAGTTTACGTGGTTTAATGTATATTAGATTTGTTCTATATACATCTTTGCTTTAACTATTTAAACAAACTTAGTTTGATAGTCTATTTCATGAGTTTGGAGTTTTGGTCTTTTAACAAAACTTATTTTTAGATTTATTGTCAAAAATATTGATATATATCTTTATATGTATATTGGATTTTATCCATATACTATATGCCTCAAAGCTGTTTCAATATCATGTTTTTGTATTTGGATGAGTTTTGGACAAAACGATTTTCCATTTCAAAAATCTAAGTTTTGAAAAATACGAGTTTTGGTTTTCGACAAAAGTTCTAAGACACAAAAATGGTTCAAATAAGCTGAAAAATGTGTTGAATTTTTCACACATATTTGTATTTCAAATATAATATAAGAACTTATTTTTTTGGATTCTTAGAGTTTTTATGGGATTTTATTTAAGTTAAAAACCCTAGTTTTTCTGTCCCAAAAATGACAGACTGGCTGACCGGGCCGGTCGATCGAAGCAGCGTGTGGTCGACCGGACCGGTCGACCGACGTGCACAAAATGTGCACGCAGCCAAGCTGGGGAGGCCGGTCGACCATCCCGGTCGACCGCCAGAGAGCTCTGCTCTCTGGAAAGCCTCCGGTCGACCGGGCGGTCGACCGGGCAGAGAGCACTGCTCTCTGTTTCCAGACTCGGTCGACCGGCCAGAGAGCCGTTGCTCTCTTGATCTGACACAATCGACTGCTGCGCTCAACGGTCACTTTTTGACCGTTGGTGGTCGACCGGCCGGTCGACCAGAAGGTCAAAACTGACCTTTCTGCTAGCCAACGGGCAGATTTTGTAATGGGTTATAAATACCCCATTTGAGAGATGTTTCTCTCCAAGTTTTTTAAGAGCCAAAATTTCCTACTTCTCTAGTGTTTTAATACAAGTTTTCAAAAGAGTTTTTAGTGCCAAAAGGATTCATCTTTATTTGTTTTAAAGGGTTGGAAAAATCAAAGAAAAATTAGATATTTGGAATATTGCTTTTGATCTTCATCTCAAACTTATTCTAGTTGTTTTCCCAAGTACTTTTCTTTGTATTTTTATTTCCAAACTCTTTATTTTTCACACTTGAGCCATATCATTCTATCCTATCTATTAGGATCTTTATTTTGTGGGAAAATTGGTTTGTGGTCTTTTGATCACCAAGTTATAAACCCTCCTAAATTGTGATATCCCTCTTCTGTAGAGGTTAATTGTTGGAGTGGTGGCTTTGTGCCCTGTCTCTCTAGTGAGAGGTTGATTTGTTTGGCTAAGTGCCTAACCCTCTAAGTGCAGAGGTGTTTTGTTGTGGATTGTGCCTTGCCTCTGTGAGAGGTTGTATTAGGTTGAGAGAGGAGTTGTGTACTCTCAGTTGTATTTACCCTAAATCCTCATTGGAGGTTTCCCTGTGTGGGAGTCCTGTGTGGACAAGTTAGTGGAAATCCTTCTGTGTGAAGGCGAGGACGTAGAGCTGTGTGCTCGAACCTCGAAAAATATCCGTGTGTTTGCGATTGATCCACTTTCTTTAACTCTCTCTATTACTTTGAGCATTGCATCATATTGCCATATCATTTATATGCTTGGTTGTGATTGTTTGTGTGCCTCACTTGTGTTTAACCACGAGAGCTTCATATAACACCTCAACTCTTATTCAGAGGAATCAAGAGGAGTTAGTCCAGAGCCCTTCACCGGGAATTCAGCTACACTCGTTGGTTACATTAAGTGTGTTGCCATTTAAGTTTTAATTTTCGCATTTTGTTCATTAGATTAGCCGTACACCTATTCACCCCCCTTTAGGTGTATTTACAATTGGTATCAGAGCCTACGCTCTTGATATTAGGTTTAACCACCTAGGAGTGTGTTCTTAGTTTTGCTAATCTATCATTTGTATTTGCACATTTATATTGTTTACACACACTCATGGATTGCTTGTCACCTCCCATGTTTGATGTCTCCAACATTGACATGTCGAAATTTAGGATGTCCATGTATCTAAAAACCCTAGGCTTGCATGTTTTTCTTGCCGCTACCATGAAATCCTATCTTGGTAATAGCAAGATATAGAGGCCAATGCACAAGCCCTTGAGGCACTTAGAAGCACGCTTAATAAAGAATATTTGTACTTAGTTTTTAACTGTGATTCCGCCTTTGCTGTGTGGAACACGTTGACCTCCTCCGAGCTTCAAATGCCCAACATAATGGAGAAGGAATCTGAATCCGAACAACGATGCTACATGGTCCAAGGGAATGACTCCCTTGAAGTACTTTCGGACACTCAACTAGATAGTGCTAGCTCTTCATTTTATGATCTTGATAGTATGGATGCCGATGCATTAAATGAAGAGTTATCTATTGTTTGTGAGAACCTCCTTGAAAAATATAAAGTTTTGGGAAAGAAAACTTGTAAGTTATCAAAAGAAAATAAAGATTTATTTTCAAAACTTGAATTGGTTTTGCAAGAGAAAGTGGAGATTTCTAATGAAAGGGATTCATTGAAATCTAAACTTGAACTTACCCTAAAAGAAAATGATATTTTGAAATATAGAAATGATTGTAATGAAGTTTTGAAGAAAAATAAAGTTATATCTTCAAAACTTGATTTTGTTGTAAAAGAAAATGATTCCTTGAAAAATAAAATTGATTTGATTCCAAAAGATTTAGAAGTTTGCCTAAAGGAAAATAAAAATTTGAAAATTGATATAGATTCACATGTTTGTCATGCTAGTGTAGCTTCACATTCTAGCTCACCTATTGCATGCACCTCTTCTTCTAGAATTGATAATGATATTAGCTTGTTAAAGAAGAGTGTGGATTGTTTGGGCTCCACTTTGAGCCATTGTGCTTTGAACCACTCACGTTTGGAATCTATGTTTCGAAAGAAATAAATTCCATCTTTGCATGCACACAAACCACGGCATACACATGCTCCTCACGTACACACTCATAACACGATGTATGCTCATGTGTACACTTGTACACATTGTGGACGTAAGGGCCACCTTACTAAATTTTACTATGATGAGATACATGATGTAAATTTAGCAACCAAATTTGTTTAGGTTAGGAAAGGTGCTAACCCCAAAAGAGTGTGGGTACCAAAGACCACCCCTATTGTATTTGATGCAGGTGTGGGCTCTCGTATGACGTGAGAGTTATGGTGCCTTGAGGTGGATGCGTTCCGAGCTTAAAGAGGACTATTTGGATGCATCACTTTCAAGGGGTGTTTGGTGGGAGGACCACCTTGTTTTGGAGACATGGAGATGTGCCTTATTGGTTTGGTAACGATCTCTAATTCCCATTTATGTTTACATGCTTTTCATGTTATTGAGTTTTAGCATGTTTTGATTAGTATGTTAAATGACATGATTATTAGACCTGTGATATGCATGATTAGTATTTGAGACACCCATGTTTAATATGGACTTATACTTTTGTGTTCTTACATTTGCTTAGCTAATATATATATCCTAGATCTAATGCATGTTCCTTTACATAATGATCATATGAGCTTTTGTTTTGATTTCTATGCTTCATGTTTTGATTACATGTTTAGATGTTAGTTTTCATTAAAACTTAGATATATACATGTACAACTAGTGAGCCACAAATAAATCATTATATGTTTGTACTTTAAAGCTTATTTGTACTCATTAGATGTACTAGTATAGCCTAGTTTTGATGATTCATACATTTTGACGTGTATTCTCATTTTATACATGTTTTCATGTTTATGTTTTAACTTCATTTATATGTTTATTTTGTCTAAACTATTAGCTATACATATACATCCTTGAGCCTCTTGCCTTCATGCATATACTTTTGTGGACTCATTTATATTTGAATATGTATGTATACTTTAGTTTGTACATGACATACATATACCTTGAAGGATTCTAGTTTCGATGATTTTCATGTCTTTTTTTAAGGAATTACATTTTGAGCATACTTGACTATTTTCATGATTATGTTTTTCACAAAACTTGTACATTTCACAAAACTTGTACATTCACATCATTTTTGTTTACTCATGATTTGTTTTCATGAGACTATATATGCTTTATAGACCCTTAAGTGTTTAATGATCATGTGATTCTAATATTTTCATGGAATATATTTTTATTTTATTCCTTACTTGAAGGATTTCGTACTAGTTTTTCAAATTTATCATATAACTAGTTCGTATTCTTCATATGGTAGAGTTTTTTAAACATATTATATTTTCAAACTTATTTTTGAAAACTCTTACCCATTCAAGGGCGATTGGTTGGACGACCATGCCTTGTATGCTTATTAATTGAAAATCTATTTAAAATATGTGCATGAAATGGGTGGTAGGTAATATGAGTTATACAATTGATCTTATTGTATTTTCAATTGGTATCATTGGATCTTTTCAATTGATATCACTATTGACATTCTTTTTATATACTCATATATGTTTTTATATATGTATGCTTACACTTCAAATAGTATCAATTTCGATTGGTATTCAATTTTTCATACATATATATGCTTTATTTGTGTTTACTATATCTCTATATCTTTGAGCACAAATTTTAATTATGCTAAGCTTGATTTCTTCAATGACTATTATACTTCAATTGATTATGTTTCAATTGGTATCTTATGCAAGCTTATACATCATTTTGTTTGGTATTTCACAAAGGGGGAGAAAATTTATATTTCACTTTTCAATTGGTTTTGCTTACCCTTGATATTTTACTCCCACACTTTATGTTGAAAAATGATATTGATTATTTGGGTATCATATGCTCCTAATGAAAAATTACTTTCAATTGGTACTAATATTTACTATTGATATCAAGATTATCTATATATTTTTTAATTGATATCAAAATTGTTGGTTAAATTCTTCAAAATGATTTATTTACTTACAATTGGTATTTAAATTTATATTAAAAACATTTGTTTTATGTATCTTCAATTGGTATGTTTTATTTATTTTCAATTGATATCATGATGCACGACATTGATATATTTTTTTCAATTGGTATCATAATGTTTTGTTTTGATTTCACCCCTTATTGATATTTTTTTTGTTTAAGACAAAAAGGGGGAGAACATTATTTTATTCTTTTCTTTAACCCTTTTGTTGATGATTGACAAAAGGGGGAGAAGTATTTGAGTTTAATATGCATGTTTATTGGTTATTTGTAAGTTTATAACAAAGTTGTTTCATATTGATATTTTTGATTGTTGGTATCAAAAGCTTTTATTGATTATCTTCCAATTGGTATTAAGAATTTTTTATTGATTGGTATCAAGAGCTTTTATTGATAAAGTTTTCACATTGAAATTTTTATTGGTATCAAAAGCAATTATTTTAAAGAACATGTTTATTTTAAAAAGGAAAAGGAATTTATTTTAAGAGTTTGGTATCAAGAGCATGTTCATTTCATTGTTTTATGCATGTTAATGCATATTCATATTTAGTATTCATTGCATATATTTATTGGTTATTGCTATGCATGAGTTAAGGAGGAGCTTCTTTGAAGCTTAACTTTAATCCATGCATATATAACTTCATGAGTTTTGTCATCATCAAAAAGGGGGAGATTGTTGGCCCAGAGGCCTTCCACTCTAGTTTTGATGATGATTAACTCATGTAGTTATAGTTTACTAATAATCTTATGATATTCAGTTGCAGATACTTAACCAAGATATTAGTAGGGGATTAGTTTCAACAAAGGTGTTTTGGAGTTTTCACATGGTGATTCAAGAGCCCGAGCGTCAAAGTTCATATCTAGCACTCGGTTGGAGTCAAGCTCGGTGGATCACGTTTGGATCGAGTCAACTTCGAGACAGCACTCTACAAGAAGACTTCGGTATAGTGTTTAGTTTATAGTTTAGATCCATTGTTAAAGATTAGATAGTGTGATATGCTCAAGTTCACAACACACACGTTTCATGTTTATTATTTTTCGGCTTTAGTTTAACCGATCTTGGTTTTTATGAATAGATAGAATCAAAATAAGTTTACATGATTTAATGTATATTTTATTTGTTCTATATACATCTATGCTTCAACTATTTAAACAAACTTAGTTTGATAGTCTATTTCATGAATTTGGAGTTTTTGTATTTAAACAAAACTTATTTTTAGATTTATTGCCAAAAACATTTATATATAACTTTATATGTATATTGGATTATATCCATATACTATATGACTCAAAGTTGTTTCAATATCATGTTTTTGTATTTGGATCAGTTTTGGACAAAACGATTTTCCATTTCAAAAATCTAAGTTTTGAAAAATACGAGTTTTGGTTTTCGACAAAATTTCTAAGACACAAAAATGGTTCAAATAAGTTGAAATATGTGTTGAATTTTTTCACACATGTTTGTATTTCAAATATAATATAAGAACTTATTTTTGTGGATTTTTAGAGTTTTTATGGGATTTTATTTAAGTTAAAAACCCTAGTTTTTCTGTCCCAAAAATGTCAGACTGGCTGACTGCCGGTCGACCGGGCCGGTCGACCGACATGCACAGAACGTGGACGCAGCCAAGCTGGGGAGGCCGGTCGACCGTCCCGGTCGACCGCCAGAGAGCTCTGCTCTCTGGAAAGCCTCCGGTCGACCGGGCGGTCGACCGGGCAGAGAGCACTGCTTTCTGTTTCCAGACTCGGTCGACCGAGTGATCGACCAGCCAGAGAGCCGTTGCTCTCTGGATCTGACACGGTCGATCGGGCAGTCGACTGCTGGGCTCAACGGTCACTTTTTTGACCGTTGGCCGGTCGACCGGCCGGTCAACGGAAACTGACCTTTCTGCCAGCCAACGGGCAGATTTTGTAATGGGCTATAAATACTCCATTTGAGAGATGTTTCTCTCTAAGTTTTTTTAAGAGCCAAAATTTCCTACTTCTCTAGTGTTTTAATATAAGTTTTCAAAGAGTTTTAATGCCAAAAGGATTCATCTTTATTTGTTTTAAAGGGTTGGAAAAATCAAAGAAAAATTGGATATTTGGGATATTGCTTTTGATCTTCATTTCAAACTTATTCTAGTTGTTTTCCTAAGTATTTTTCTTTGTGTTTTTGTTTCCAAACTCTTTATTTTCCACACTTGAGCCATATCATTCTATCCTATCTATTAGGATCTTTATTTTGTGGGAAAATTGGTTTGTGGTCTTCTGATCACCAAGTTGTAAACCCTCCTAAATTGTGATATCCCTCTTGTGTAAAGGTTGATTATTGGAGTGGTGACTTTGTGCCCTATCCCTCTAGTGAGAGGTTGATTTGTTTGGCTAAGTGCCTAACCCTCTAAGTGTAGAGGTGCTTTGTTGTGGATTGTGCCTTGCCTCTGTGAGAGGTTGTATTAGGTTGAGAAAGGAGTTGTGTACTGCCGGTAGTATTTGCCTCAAATCCTCATTGGAGGTTTTCCTAAGTGGGAGTCCTGTATGGACAAGTTAGTGGAAATCCTTCTGTGTGAAGGCGGGGACGTAGAGCTGAGTGCTCGAAGCTCGAAACATATCCGTGTGTTTGCGATTGATTCACTTTCTCTAACTCTCCTATTACTTTGAGCATTGCATCATATTGCCACATCATTTATATGCTTGGTTGTGATTGTTTGTGTGCCTCACTTGTGTTTAACTACGAGAGCTTCATATAGCACCTCAACTCTTATTCAGAGGAATCAAGAGGAGTAGTTCAGAGCCCTTCACCGGGAATTCAGCTACACTCATTGGTTATATTAAGTGTGTTGCCATTTAAGTTTTAATTTCCGCATTTTGTTCATTAAATTAGCCGTACACCTATTCAGCCCCCTTTAGGTGTACTTACAGTTCTTTCTCTTTTATTTTGCATTTTCTTTTCTTTTATTAGGGCAGATAGATTCAGAGAGAAAGAGAGAGATTGATGTAATAGATGGTGACAATCTATGTAATGGTGTCTCCTTTCTTCTCCATTATAATCTTCTCCATTTTTTACATGATGATTGGCTAATCTTTTCTTCTCATGGCAATCTAACTACTAACCACTAACCATCTAACCATTTACTTGATAATCCACATGAATTTAATAGCCTCTACAAGACCTTGCTCTTCCAAGAGCCATTGATGGCTCATGATGATGGATTCTAACATTCTAACATTTCTAACACCTAACCCACTAACTTGCTAACTTACAATGTCTTCTTTATTTCATGCTCACCTCTATCCGATTTTGATGATTTAATAGTAACTTGCAACTTGTTATGTGGTATGGATGTGTTATTTGAATGTAGAAAAATAATCTTATGGGCCATGCTCTGTATCGTCTCTTGAAGCCAAGGATTAGTGATGGCCAAGGATCCACGTGAGGCAACTATCACTAAGAGGTTAGCATGGTTAGTGGAGCAATTAGTAGTTAGTAGTCATGAGTTTTCTTTTATTATTCTTTTCGTTCTTGTTACTTTGTTTTAAAAACTATTTTCCAAAACCTGTTCTCATTTCATTTGCTTTTATCATTTTTATATTTTCTTCTCCACCTATCACCTCTGGATTTCTTTTCATTTTCTTTTTCTTTTTCATTCTTTAAACAAAGAAGAATTGTTAACAACCGATATGAATAAAAACTATTAGTGCCTCTATCGCCTTCCGTCCCTGTGGATTTGATCCGTTGAGCCAATGCTATAACGGAAGTATCGAGGGAACATTAGCACACATGCATAATTTCACTGATTTCATAAAGACACATTTTCGAGTGCTGGTTCCGCTCCGATCAGCTAATACCAAAACTGAAATCAAGTAAACAGAATTGAAAACAATACTTAGTTAGAAGAAGGATAACTGAGATGTAGAGATTCCCAATTTATTGAGTGAATGTAATGAATACATTATAATATGGTCAGGATATTAATAGAAAATCGGTAATTTTGAAAATCAATTAGTTTGACACTCTCTATATTTAATATGAGTCAATTCAAACTTTATGATTTCATGCTTTTATTGAGGTAAGTAGAAGAATCCAAAATGTTGGTGAGAGATAACAAATATCAGAAGAATTGACGGACCAAGAAGTAAGTGAAAGTTCTCACACAAGTAATAAATTATCTAATTAAGTGATAATCACAAAAGAGAAATTGTTGATGATATTGACTTAATGGAACAAAGAATATCATTAGAAGGGGATCTCCATAATTATTGTTAGATATGATTGAAAGAATAAGATTATCAATCATAAAGCAAGAGAGGAGGCAAAAGAATAATTAAATTTAGAAATAACCTAAGAAGTAATTGGAAAAAAATTCAAATAGTTGAGGAAAAAAGGATAAAAGGCTGATCCGAACAAACAAGACACAGATTAATACCGCAGATCTCTGCAAATTTTGACTTTGCTATTTAAGGCATCTCCAATAGGAATGACACGAGTCGCTAAGAAAAGTAACTTGAATCCCTAATACATTGGACCAGTCGAATATCCAAATCAGATTGGATCTATTAATATAAATTGACTTCACCACCAGAAAATGAAATGCAGAGATTTCACCCTAATCTATTCCAACTGTGATAAGTTTTGAGGATGAAACTTTCATAAGTGTTTTCCATTGAAAATCAAAGGGGGGGAACTTACAAAAGTTGAGGAGAAGATTACAAGTAATTGAACAAAAAATGAAAAATTACAAGTTGAACTCTCCTCTGAGGTTTTTGGGGAAGTGTGCTAGTAAAAGTCTGATCACCACGCGACCAATTTGTTCCATTAAAGATGAAATCGACTGGGTCTTAAGGAAATTCTTCTCGCTGGTTTCAAATATTCCTTGAGAGTGAAAGATCCTAGGGTATTAGCACCCTGAATTAGAGAATTGATTCTCTGAATTTCTTAAAAATGAGAGAATTGGCTCTACTGATTTCTCTTGATCCTTATGTGTGCTCTCTAGTAGGTCTGATTGCCTGTCTCTAGCTCCTCCAGAAGTAAGCTATTTATAAGTTCTTAGGGGTGCAACTGCCCCTAGAATCTAGCAAAACTGGTAACAATCTGTTAGCCTCGCGTTAGAGGCTATTTTTAGCTTTGCGTGAGGCTTTAAAGCTTCAAGTAAAGCTAAATATAGGCCTCACGTGAGGCTAGCCAGGCTCGCACGAGGCTATTAAACAGTCATTTTGACTTGGCTATCTCCACTTAATGTGGGACGAGCGGGCGGGTGTAACTGCCCACTTAAAGTGGCATTAACCCCACTAAAGTAGTGGGGTTAACTCACTAATGACTTGATCAAATGTTGACCTGGTAAACCCTCCAGTAGGGGGTACATAAAGCTTCAGGCGAAGCTGAAATTAGCTTCACACAAAACCAGCACTACTCTTCAGGTGAACCTAAAATTAGATTCAGGCGCGGCTGGAATAAACTTCAGGTGAAGCTAAAAGTTAGCTCTTTGTATAGCTATGAAGGGCTTCATGTGAAGCTTATAAGAAAGTTTTAGGCGAAGCTAGTATTAGCTTCAGGTGAAGCTGGGATTAGCTTCAGGTGAAATTATAAGTTAGCTCTTTGTGGAGTTATGAAGAGCTTCATGCGAAGCTCTTAAGAAAAGCTTCAGGTGAAGCTAGTATTAGCTTCAAGTGAAGCTGGTTTGTAGAGCTATAAAGAGCTTCATGTGAAGCTTATAAGAAAAGCTTCAGGCGAAGCAGTCGTTAGCTTTAGGCAAAGCTAAATTTTAGCCCTTCAACAGGACTATAAATCTTCAATCGAAGCTATCTCCTTGGATTCATGTGAGCCTAAGTGTTAAACTGACTTAACTGCATGGGCCTGCTTAAGCCTCTTTAAAGACAATATTTGGCTTACTGTCTACTTCACTGAATCACTAAGATTCAAGTAATTACTTTGTCTCTTGAGGATGAGCAGAACCTGGTCGTCAGCTTGTCTGCGACTTGTCTTTTATAAATGTCGACAAGTTTAAACATTTTTTGGACCAGTTGAAGTGCTATCTGGGAATTTATCTTTTCAGAATGTTAACAAAATTTCCTTCAAAGTTTTTATAAATCTGCAATGGGATAGTTCGGACTTTGAAATACTTTAAATTGCTTCAATTTGTTTGAAGAAAAGTCCACAAAATTAGCTTTGCCTTCGTGGCTGAACTATGGTAGGTGAAGTTAGATGGGTTCTAACTTCGCCTCATGACTAAAATAACCTCGCTTATGGGGTTCTTTCGAGTAACTTCGCTTATAAAGTGAAGTTAGCTAGTCAGCTTTGCCTAGCGCTAACTTCACATGCGCTTTGAGGGAGGTTACTCCCTTTCTTGAGGTGAAGCACTCGAGTGCTTTAGCCTCACATGTGCTTCAAAATATGAAGCGATAATGATGATGTTAGGCCATAAGGCCTATAAATAGGACTCTTGCAGTCTTTTCCTAGAGAAATCACTTTCTCTTTTCCAGGGAGGCTTCAACAGGATCTTCTTCCCTCCTCTCTAAGTTTGAAAACACCAGGGTCCTCACCCTCTTCATCTCTTCAATCTCAGATCTATGGCATCCTCTCATCATCCAGGTAAGGAGGTTGAGACCCCTGAGGTGGTGGAGATCTTCACTCCAGTTGTTACCCGACCCATAGCTAGTGAGTCTCAATTTTTTAGAGACTCCACCAATAATGTTGGTAATCTTAGGGAGTTCATCTTCCTCAATTTTAGCCTTACAAGCTATTTTAAGGATTAAATTTCCCTTGATCATCCCATTTGGCGAAACTGGAATCAACCAAAGGTTTTAGGCTTCTGGCGAAGCTGCCTTTTCAAGCTTCTTCACGAAGCTAAGACTTTCCTGGTGAGGTGAAATCAGTTTTCAGGCGAGGCTATGCATTGGCCTTTTTGAGACCGGGCTAGTTTTGCCATATATGCGAGGCTGTGCCTTGGCCTTTTTGAGGCTGAGCTAGCTTTTCTTTATAGACGAGGTTATGCCTTAGCTCTTTTTTAAGGCCAGGCTAGCTGTGCCGTATAAGTAAGGCTATGTCTTGGCCTTTTTGTGGCCGGGCTAGCTTTGCCGTATAGGCGAGGCTATGCCTTGGCCTTTTTAAGGTTGGGCTAGCTTTGTCGTATAGACGAGGCTATGCCTTGACCTTTTAAGCACAACAAAGGCTCATGCACATTTATTTTCTTCGATTAGTAACATGATTTCCTTTATTTCTTTGCAGTACATTATGCACCGGACCTTTACACAGCTTGTTTAGATCAGTCAGGAATGAACAGGAATATGCGCTTCCAATTTTAGGGTCAAGCCTTACTTTTTAGTCACAGGAAATCACCAGAAAGGAACTCTTTGCTTCTCACAGCTGACGAGTGTGTTACCCGGAGCATCTTGACCACTGTCCGATCGAAGATCATAACCATGTGGTATACTGGAAATCAGGCTTTATGTTTGGGGACGCAGCATCCAATACTGACCAGCAACTACTCACCGGGGAGGGACAGTGGATCTTCGCTGTCGAGGCGAGAATACTATCTCCGATCAAGCAAGCGACATTCCCTCTCTCGTACTTCCAATCATTAAAGACGCCACAAAAGATGAGATGGTCGATGACTCAGTCCACCATTCATGTTATTATTTTGATGCACAACAGTCATAACTGTTATGGGTCACCTAGGGCTGTACTTGGTATGCATTCTAGGAGAATAGAACAAGACCTCCTTGTAGGAGGAAACCCAGTGATGGCCTAAACATTCCCGAACCAGTTCAACAAGGACCAAGGTAACTACCCAGAGAGAGATTTTAGAGCTCCCGGCTGGGTACATCCTGCTCAGAAGCCGTGGTGGAGGAATTTGGCGCTGTATGTCTTGGAACATTTTAAAGTGGAGCTGAAGAGGATTGGACTCCATGAAGCGGCCAAGGCCATTTGCCATGGAATACAAATTAGTGTGCCCAATTTTTTTTTTCCATCTTCAAGTTGTATTCTCTAGCTTCAGGGACCTTCTTCACCCCTGTTAGTGAATTAGAATTGGCGTTGCATGAAATGTGAGAAATCTCCAATCTCTTACTGGGTTCAATGCCATACGAGGAGCACTTCCCCTGCACAATAGAGTTTGAGCATTTGGAGAAGGATGAACCGAGATGTTCGAGACATATCGAGAATTGATGTGTCACTTTTACATCTGCATGGATGTCCATAATGCTCGAGGGAATGTGAACATGATAAAGATTTGGGTGGATTATCTATTCTCAATTTTGGATGATGCCATGAAAGTGAAAATCACCTAGGGGGGGGTGAATAGGTGATGAAGCTAATCAAAGGGCAATTTAAAAAATTATGAAGCAAGTGAATGCAAATGCAATGCAACAATCTCCCAAAACAAGACTAAGAGCCGTATGCCCCTTGCGGGGTTCTGAACTCCTTCCTCCGGCTTCCTCGTAAAATGAGTTAGAGGTGCGCAATGCAACCTTGTTGTATGGGATTTTGATTGACAAGATGAAGTATGATGAAAATGGCAATAGTAATCAAAAACACAAAGTAATAGCAAGGGAAAGTAAACCAATCGCAAACACAAAGATATGTTATCGAGGTTCGAGCACCCAGCTCTACTCCCCGCCTTCCCCAGAAGGATTCTAGCTACTTCCACTATCACAAAGATCAATTACAATGGAGTACCCAACTCCTACAATTTCAGCACAATTGAATTCCTTAGTAATCAAAAGATCACAAACTCTCTCTTTCAAATATCTCTTCCCTTACAAAGGTCCTTAGAGAATATTGAGAAGGAATGAAGCTCTTGTGTAAGTGAAGAAAAATGAAATCAAATCAGAGAGTATTATCAAGAAAACACTTCTGAAATGAGTGAGAAATATCAGCACAAAAACAAGAAAAATAGCTCTTTTGAATATCACAAACTTTGAATTTTTCTCTTGAATAATTGTTGTAAAGAAACTCTCCCCAAACACCCCTATTTATAGGAGAGGGCTAGGGTTTAGGGTTAGGAATTAATTACTGAAGATTAGGAAGTAATTAGTTCCAAATATACCCTCCAACGGATTTTTAATTTCAAAAATCAAGTTTAAAACAGCTATTAAAAAATCTGCCCGTTACTGTTCAACGGACACATCGGTCGACTGGCCCGGTCGACCGATAGTTCAAAAATCCGACCGTTATGAACTATCGGTCGACTGATCCAGTCGACTGAAAAGATACAGAGAGCAAAACAAACTATCGGTCGACCGATCCGGTCGACTGATGCCTGACTGAGACTTAAAATAAAATTTCGGTCGACTGTCGGTAGACAGTCGGTCGACCGACAGACGTGCACACGGATACGTGCACTCTGCCAGGACATCGGTCGACTGGTGGTAGATAACCGGTCGACCGGCTCAGGCCAAAAAATGAAATAAAAATAGAATTTTGAAGAGATTAATATTTTATCAAATCTATTTCAAACACAAATTCAGTATATAACATAATAAAGAATTTGTAGAAGAAAGATTTAGTATTAAAATATTTTTGTATATTTTATAAGAAATAAACTTGGAAATGGTATACGCGTGAAAACGTGTGTATTTGAGCTCCAAACCTACTCTCTATTCTTTAACATGCTATAAAGCTAGAAAATAAAACCTAAGGACCTCTGAAGCAATCTTTGAGCCATCCAATGCTTTGCTAGTGCCTTCTCTTCTATGATCCTTCCTTGATGTGCAATTTGCCTTCAATGCTTGTTGGAACTTAGAAGTTTTTGCAAAAGCGAAGCGAATGAACTCTAAACATGGTACAAAACCTGAAACTCATCTTAGACAAAAGATTAGTACCAAATAGCACTTATTTGGTTTGTTATCATCAAAACACAAAACAATGGAGAGTGTAACCTCTTGGGCCAACAATCTCCCCCTTTTTGATGATGACAAAACAAATAGGCTATTAACAAAAATATAGGGAGGAGAAAACTCCCCCTTAAATTATGCTATATTTAAAACATATAAAAATGCTCTAGATACCAATAATTGAAATGATAAATAGAAGTGATGCACCAATTATTGAAGTCAATTTAAAACAACAATACAATACAAATAAAACTCAAAAACTTGCACTTGATATCAAAAACACCAAAAATCTATCAAAAACACCAAAAATCAAAAATTGCTCCTTGATACCAATTTTAAACAAAAATACCAACTAAAATACAAAAACCAAAAACTCATAAAACCAAAACATCATATAAATTCATATGGAACCAAGACCAAATGAACTTATTTTTGTCCATGTAAACTTATTCTCCCCTTTTGTCATACATCAAAAAGGGTTAGAAAAACATGTTTAATCAATAATACACATATTTAACTCTCCACAAATAAACGAAAATCTAGCAAAATCAAGTGGTTTTGTGAAAATATCGGCTAGTTGAAAATCGGTGGAAACATAATCAATATCTATATCACCTTTCTCAAAATGATCTCTAAGAAAGTGATATCTAATCTCAATGTGCTTGGTCTTACTATGTTGATTTGCATTTTGGTTAGATGAATAGTACTAGTATTATCACAAAATATTTTAATATTTTTATAATGCAAATCATAATCAAGGAGAGTATGTTTCATCCAAAGGACTTGTGCACAACAAGCCCCCGCGGCAACATACTCCGCCTCGGCGGTTGATAGAGCTACGGAAGTTTGCTTCCTAGAGGACCATGAAACAAGACAATTACCGAGAAATTGACATGTCCCACTAGTACTCTTTCTATCTACTCTGCAACCCGCATAGTCGGCGTCCGAATAACTAATCATAGAAAAATCTATAGTTTTCGGATACCAAAGACCTAATCCAATCGTTCCCTTAACATAACGAATAATGCGTTTTACGGCAATTAAATGAGATTCTTTGGGACACGATTGAAATCTAGCACAAAGACACACACTAAACATGATATCCGGCCTACTTGCCGTTAAATATAAAAGACTACCTATCATGCTTCTAAACAATTTAATATCAACATTTTTACCTTGTTCGTCCTTATCAAGCTTGGTTGTAGTTGCCATGGGAGTGTTGCATGTTTTAGCGTCTTCAAGTCCAAACCTCTTCACGAGTTCCTTTGCGTATTTGGCTTGAGAGATGAAGTTCCCATCTTGCAATTGCTTGACTTGGAGTCCAAGGAAGAAGTTGAGTTCACCCATGGAGGACATTTCAAATTCTTGTTGCATTACCTTTTCAAAATCCTTGCATAAAACTTCATTAGTAGAACCGAAAATTATATCATCAACATAAATTTGGACAATTAAAATATCATTATCAACATGCTTAGTGAATAGAGTAGTGTCTACTTTGCCTTTAATAAAATTGTTTGAAATTAGAAAACTTGAAAGCCTTTCATACCAAGCTCTTGGAGCTTGTTTCAAACCATACAAAGCCTTATCGAGTTTGAAAACAAAATCGGGATGAGCATGATCAATAAAACCGGGAGGTTGAGAAACATAAACTTCTTCATTAAGAAAACCGTTTAAAAATGCACTTTTTACATCCATTTGAAAAAGTTTGAAATTTTTAAAAGATGCATAAGCTAGTGTTATCTGTATGGCTTCAAGCCGTGCTACGGGTGCAAAGGATTCCTCAAAGTCGATTCCCTCAACTTGAGTGTAACCTTGGGCCACTAACCTAGCTTTATTCCTAATGACATTTCCGGACTCATCCATCTTGTTTCTAAAGATCCACTTAGTACCAATTATTGGTCTATCGTGGGGCTTAGGAACAAGGTGCCAAACTTGGTTGCGCTCAAATTGATTGAGTTCCTCTTGCATGGCAAGCAACCAATATGGGTCCGTCTCGGCTTCGAGAATGCCTTTGGGTTCAAAATGAGAAATGAAAGCAAAGTTACCACATAGGTCATGGAGTTTGGAGCGCGTTGTGACTCCTCTTGAAGCGTCACCGATGATGAGCTCCTTAGGATGATTTGTAGCATATCTCCAAGCTTTGGGAAGCGGTTGAGTGCTTTCCTCATTATCCTTTTGAACTTCACCTAAAGGTTCTTGCTTATCTTCTTGAGCGGGTGAGTCCTTCAAGGATAGTTTCTCCATGCTTTCACCTAATGGTTCAATCTCTACAACATTCTCAACAAACACATAAGACTCCTCAAACTTAACATGCATAGTTTCTTCAATAGTAAGTGAAGATCTAATGAAAACTCTATATGCTTTGCTAGTAGAGGAATATCCAACAAAGATAGCCTCATAAGCTTTAGCATCAAATTTACCCAAATTCTCTTTTGTATTTAAAACAAAACACTTGCATCCAAAAACTTTGAAATATGAAACATTTGGTTTTCTAAAATGATACATTTCAAAAGAAGTTTTAGAAGAATTTTTGCATAAATAAATACGGTTTGATATATAGCATGCGGTGTTTACGGCCTCGGCCCATAAATATTGAGGGAGGTCGTATTCACTTATCATTGTCCTAGCCATCTCTTGAAGTATTCTATTTTTCCTTTCTACAACTCCATTTTGTTGTGGAGTTCTAGGACAAGACATTTCATGCTTAATTCCCTTTTCATTACAATAAGTCATGAAGAGTTGGTTCACAAATTCACCACCTCTATCACTCCTTATTTTCAAAATCGGAAAACCTTTTTCTTTTTCAACTCTTTTTCTAAAAATCTTAAAGTGAGAAAAAGTTTGATCTTTATTTTGCAAAAAGAAAACCCAAGTAAATCGAGAGAAATCATCAACTAAAACAAATGCAAATCTACTTCCATTTAAGCTTTTAGTTTTAGTTGGTCCAAATAAATCCATGTGAATTAATTCTAGAGGTCTAGTTGACATGATATCCTTGATTGGTTTAAAGGAAGACTTGGTTTGTTTCCCAAGTTGGCACGCACCACAAATGCGGTCTTTCTCAAAACTCAAGCAAGGAATACCCTTCACCAATTCCTTTGAATTAATTCTATAAAGATGTTCAAAAGAAGCATGTCCTAATCTTCTATGCCAAAGCCATGAATTTTCATCAAAAGCATTTAAACACTTAGTAGAACACTCTACATTAAGCATGTCAATTATATAAACATTATCATCACGAAAACCGGTTAAAATACAATCATTCGATTTAATATCAAAAATCTTACAAGAAGTGTCATCAAAAACAACTTTAAGACCACGATCACAAAATTGACTAATACTAAGCAAATTATGTTTCAAACCATCAACTAAAACAACATTCTCAATAATAGGAGATGAACCAATTTGAATATTACCAATACCAATGATTTTGCCTTTGGAATCATCCCCGAAGGTGACGGAGCCACCTTCCATGTACCTTGATAGGGTTGTGAAGTTGTTGATATCCCATGTCATGTGTCTTGAACAACCACTATCAAGGTACCACCGCTCCCTACGTCTTGGAGCCTTGGTGTGTACCTACATCAAACAAATTAGGGCTTGATTTTGGTACCCACATTTTCTTGGGTCCATGAGGGTTAGAACCATTAACCCAAACAAGATTATTTGAGCTATGCAATTTATCATAACAAAATTTAGCTAAATGTCCATTTTTGCCACAATATGTACATCTATAAACTCTACCATATTTAAATGCATAATGAGTGTGTGATTTGTGAGCATTGGCATTGTGAGCATGAAAAGATTTAGCATGAGAAGTATTATTTGAAGTGTGAGCATGTGGAATCTTAGCATGAGAAACTTTATCATGAGAAGTATTCTTTTTAGAAAATTTTTCTTCAAGCTTCTTAGTATTAAAAGCACAATCTTTTAAAACTTTTTCAAAATCACTCATTTTAGATTTAAGAGAAGAAATTTCTTTATTATCAACAATAGGGGTTTTACCCTTACAAGAAATCTTATAAGCATTAAATTCATTTTGAACAACAACAAGATTGGAAGAAAGATCATCTTTTTCTTTTGTAACCAAAGCAAGTTGAGATTTAAGAAAAGCAACTTCCTTTTGTAATTTAAAGCATTCCATTTTCTTGTTATCATAAGTTTCGGAAAGTTCTACAAAAGCATGAACTAGAACTTCCTTACTCAAATCATCATCTTCATTATCAATAGATTCAAGAGATTGAGGGTTTACCTTGGGTGTGTTTGCCATGAAACACATGTTCGCGGTATCCACTCCCTCTTCTTCTTCGGACTCGCTTTCCGAATCCCAAGTGGCCTTGTAAGCCTTCTTTTCTTCTTGCTTCCTTGGCTTGAAGGAGGAAGTCATTTTCTTCTTGAATTCCGGACAATCGGCCATGATGTGTCCGGGCTTGCGGCAATTGTAGCAAATGATCTTCCGCTCCTCTTTGCCTTCAAACTTTCTCCGGAAATTTTGCTTGTTCTTCCGGTACATCCTCTTGATGTTGCGCACTAGGAGGGAGAGCTCCTCATCTTCTTCTTCATCTTCTTCATCATCTTCAATGGTGGATGAAGACTTGAAAGCTATGGACTTTTTCTTTGTTGGAGCCGCCTCTTCTCTTGCCTTCTTCTCCATCTCATGGGTTTTTAGGTTCCCAATGAGATTTATGATGTCCATCTCGTCCTTGTCATTCAACTCCTTTAAGGTGGTGGCCTTGATCTCCCAAGATGGAGGAAGAGCCCGTATCACCTTGCGCACCTTTTGATCATTGGAGATGACGTCACCTAATGAAGAAAGACCATTAGTGATTTTTGTGAAACGAGTAATCATGCAATCAATGGTTTCATCATCAAGCATCTTAAATGATTCATATTGAGACCTCAAGAGATCTATTTTAGCTCTCTTGACTTGTGAAGTCCCTTCATGCGTGACCAATAAGTGTTGCCAAATCTCATAGGCGGATTGGCAATGAATTACCCGTGTAAGGTCATCCTCATTCAAGGCGGTTAAAAGGGAGTTTTGGGCTTTTGAGTTAGCCTCATATTCTCTAAAGTTGAAGTCGGTCCAAGTGCTTTCATCTTCATTGGGTGCTACATAGGGTTTGGTCAAAGACTTAGCCACTAAACTACCTAGTGATTGCAAAAAGATAGTCATCCTAACCTTCCAAATAGGGAAGTTGAGTCCATCAAATTTAGGTGGGGTTTTAATGTTGTCGGCCATGTTTACTAGTGTATGAATGGATGAATGAAAATGTTGATTAGCAATATTTTAAGGATCTCTCTATGGATGTTAAGCCAAACCTAGAGTCCAAGCTCTGATACCAATTGAAAATCACCTAGAGGGGGGGGTGAATAGGTGATGAAGCTAATCAAAGGGCAATTTAAAAAATTATGAAGCAAGTGAATGCAAATGCAATGCAACAATCTCCCAAAACAAGACTAAGAGCCGTATGCCCCTTGCGGGGTTCTGAACTCCTTCCTCCGGCTTCCTCGTAAAATGAGTTAGAGGTGCGCAATGCAACCTTGTTGTATGGGATTTTGATTGACAAGATGAAGTATGATGAAAATGGCAATAGTAATCAAAAACACAAAGTAATAGCAAGGGAAAGTAAACCAATCGCAAACACAAAGATATGTTATCGAGGTTCGAGCACCCAGCTCTACTCCCCGCCTTCCCCAGAAGGATTCTAGCTACTTCCACTATCACAAAGATCAATTACAATGGAGTACCCAACTCCTACAATTTCAGCACAATTGAATTCCTTAGTAATCAAAAGATCACAAACTCTCTCTTTCAAATATCTCTTCCCTTACAAAGGTCCTTAGAGAATATTGAGAAGGAATGAAGCTCTTGTGTAAGTGAAGAAAAATGAAATCAAATCAGAGAGTATTATCAAGAAAACACTTCTGAAATGAGTGAGAAATATCAGCACAAAAACCAAGAAAAATAGCTCTTTTGAATATCACAAACTTTGAATTTTTCTCTTGAATAATTGTTGTAAAGAAACTCTCCCCAAACACCCCTATTTATAGGAGAGGGCTAGGGTTTAGGGTTAGGAATTAATTACTGAAGATTAGGAAGTAATTAGTTCCAAATATACCCTCCAACGGATTTTTAATTTCAAAAATCAAGTTTAAAACAACTATTAAAAAATCTGCCCGTTACTGTTCAACGGACACATCGGTCGACTGGCCCGGTCGACCGATAGTTCAAAAATCCGACCGTTATGAACTATCGGTCGACTGATCCAGTCGACTGAAAAAATACAGAGAGCAAAACAAACTATCGGTCGACCGATCCGGTCGACTGATGCCTGACTGAGACTTAAAATAAAATTCCGGTCGACTGTCGGTAGACAGTCGGTCGACCGACAGACGTGCACACGGATACGTGCACTCTGCCAGGACATCGGTCGACTGGTGGTAGATAACCGGTCGACCGGCTCAGGCCAAAAAATGAAATAAAAATAGAATTTTGAAGAGATTAATATTTTTATAAATCTATTTCAAACACAAATTCAGTATATAACATAATAAAGAATTTGTAGAAGAAAGATTTAGTATTAAAATATTTTTGTATATTTTATAAGAAATAAACTTGGAAATGGTATACGCGTGAAAACGTGTGTATTTGAGCTCCAAACCTACTCTCTATTCTTTAACATGCTATAAAGCTAGAAAATAAAACCTAAGGACCTCTGAAGCAATCTTTGAGCCATCCAATGCCTTGCTAGTGCCTTCTCTTCTATGATCCTTCCTTGATGTGCAATTTGCCTTCAATGCTTGTTGGAACTTAGAAGTTTTTGCAAAAGCGAAGCGAATGAACTCTAAACATGGTACAAACCTGAAACTCATCTTAGACAAAAGATTAGTACCAAATAGCACTTATTTGGTTTGTTATCATCAAAACACAAAACAATGGAGAGTGTAACCTCTTGGGCCAACAGAAAGAAGTTCAATTCCCGATATCAGACATCGATATCAAGCGGAAGATGATATCTAGTGGACATGAGGATGTTGTCCTAGAGGAGGATGATGACATCTATAAGCAAGACGACAGGGTCAAGAGCTTCCACCTCCAGGCGAAACATCCCATATCCAGAAAAGCTCTCCTCACCGGTTTTCTATCAGTTTGGTTGAAGAATTATGTAGTTCCATCTCCTCCGCATGATGAAATATTATTATGGGTGCTCCTTCCTTCCGTCTAACTTACTCATGGTAAACCCTTTAGATTACTCCTTGCCATGGTTTCCTTGTCATGGTTTGCTGCATACAATAAGGTTTTCGGGCATTGACAGAAGTTTTTTGCGGACTGCCGGCTACCAAGAAGGGCAAGTGCTTCCCTGTGATGGGCCTTGCCCTAGGGTGGAGATGCCCGACACATATTTGATGGCATAATTCACATTACACTGTCCCGCCATAATTCAGCGAGGAGAAGATCCACCAGAGGGTGTACATTTTGTGCATCTCTGCAGGTTCGAGAAGTAACAATAGGAGCGGTGTTATATAGCCGGGGTACGGAAGTTGATACGTCGTTATGACGCGTACAACCTTTACCGATGCTTCCTTCCATTCCTGATGCTAGATACAGTGAAGAGTTCCATGATATTGGAGATGACAGATCTTCACTTGGGCAAGGTGTATTCCAGTGGCTGGTCAGTATCAGACCATCCCACTTAGTATACCGATGTAGAGATATATGCTATCTGGAGCCGTATGTACCCAGTCGCTTCGCTCGCCTATTTAGGTATGACCAGCTCTGAGTTGGCAACCCAATCCTCGCCTGGCGTTTATGGGAAGTTTGATAGATGGTGCCAGAACCTGGAGACACTTCATCGTTAACTGCTACAAGACCCGATTTTGCATGCCATACTTAACTCCTAATCTACTGATGTCGTTACTGTTTTGCCAGTGACATCGACCTTCCAACTCCAACCCGTTAAGCATCAATATCAACTCATCTGGGATCAAGCTTATTTTCAAACGATTAAAGCGGAAAGTGACAGAGCAAGATCAAGGGAAGCGAGTTTGGGTTTCCAGGCCTCCTAAAATTCTTGGCTGAAGTTAGTAGTGAAGCTTCAGATACCGAGAGTCCTCGTCTTAAGGATGCTGGTGGTGATGAAGCTACTCAGGAAGCTACCAGTGGAGCAGGCAAAACTCCTCTTGAAGAAGAGGAACAGGGAGAAGATCCTGATATTCACTTCAAGCGGAAGCAGAAGGAACCGGAGCCCAAGAAGCCTGCTCATAAAGAGCCCACCCGCGGAAGGAGCCTCGCAAGAAGAAGGTGGTGAAGAAGGCTCGTCGAGATACTCAAAAAGCTTCCACTGCTGTAGCGAGTGAGTCGGTAGTAGAAGTCTTACCTCTTTTAATCATCAGGTTGCCTAGTCGGAAAGAGACTCCGAAGAAGCCTGCTCAGGTTCCCGATAAGCTTGATTTTCTTCATATCATTTTCCTTTATTCCTTTTTTACTTCCGTGATTGATTGTTTTATTTCTTAATCTCAGATATAGGCAAGGAAACTCTGGGTGGAGGAGAGGAGAAACTCGATGATCTCTTCACCTATATAGAGGGGGATGAAGAACTATTTTGTCTTCGAAGGCCTTGGGGATCAAGAGCTGGATATGGGGCCTTCTGGTGGGGGTGCCATTACTTCTGGAAAGGGTAAGGTCGACTCCCAAGGATATGAATATGAAGATGTGGAGATGCTGGAGATCCCTAAAGAAGGAAGACTGATCACTGAGCCACCTGCCGAGGAACCAGCTACTGGGGAGGCTTTTGTTAAGACCACAGCTGCTGAGAGGATGGTGCCTCCTGAAATTGCATTAGAGGATGTGCCAAGTAGTAAGGTGGATTCCCCTATGATCCCTACCATCGAGGTGTCTCGGCTGACACTGTTGCTGCTGAGGTCACTTCCTACACGGAGACTACCCCAGCTATGATGATCAGTACTGAGGTGACTACTGGTGACACCTCAGCTCATTCAGGTAATGCTTGTAAGAGCTCAGCAATCAATTTTTTTCATATGTCATTTCTGAAAGTACACGTAGAGGGGGGGTGAATAGGTGTACGGCTAATCTAATGAACAATAATGCGGAATTAAAAACTTAATGCAATACACTTACTGTAACCAACGAGTGTAGCCGAATTCCCGGTTAAGGGCTCTGGACTAACTCCTCTGGATTCCTCTAAATAAGAGTTGAGGTGCTATGTAAAGCTCTCTTGGTTAAACACAAGTATGGGCACACACAAACAACATAAGCATGTATATGATATGACAATATGAATCAATGCACAATATAAGAGAGAGAGTTAGAGTAAGTGGATCAAACGCAAACACTGAGATATGTTTCGAGGTTCGAGCACACAGCTCTACGTCCCCGCCTTCACACAAAAGGATTTCTACTAACTCGTCCATACAGGACTTCCCACACAGGAAACCTCCACTGAGGATTTGGGAAAAATACAATCGGGAGTACACAACTCCTCTCTCCAACAAATACAACCTCTATACTTAGAGGCAAGGTACAAAGCCACTAAAACACAATCACCTCACACTTAAGGGATTCCAACACAATCTCCACCTCTCACTAGAGGGAGCCATATACCACTTCCACTATCACCTCACACTTGAGGGATAACAACTTAATCACCTCTCTCTAGAGGGATATCACAATCAATGGAAGGTTTACAACTTGATGGTCTAACAACCACAAACCAATTCTTTTCCTACAAAACAATGATCCTATAGATAGGATAGAAAGATAAGCTCAAGTGTGAAAAATCAAGGTGTTTGGAAATAAAAAAACTCAAAGAAAAATACTTAGAAAATCAATTAGAATTTGATAGAAATGAAGAACAAAACAAAGATCCCAAATCTCTATTTTTCTTTGATTTTTCCAACCCTTGAAAAACCAATAAAGATCAAATCTTTAAGCTTAAAAACTCTTTTGAAAACTTGTATTAAAACACTTGTAAATGAGAGAAATTTAGCTCTTGAAATTCTTCTTGAAAATAACCTAGAAATGGGGTATTTATATCCTCATTTCAAATCTGCCCGTTGGCAGCTGAAAAGGGCCAGAATGCCCTTCCGGTCGACCGGCCAGTCGACTGGCCAACGGTCAAAAATTTGACCGTTGAGCCCTCCGGTCGACCGCCCGGTCGACCGTGCCAGTTTCAGAGAGCAACTCTCTCTGGCCGGTCGATCGCCCGATCGACTGAGCTGAAAACAGAGAGCAGACTCTCTGCCCGGTCGACCGACCCGGTCGACTGGAGGCCTTTCCATAGAGCAGAGCTCTCTAGAAGTCGACCGACCCGGTCGACCGTCCTCCCCAGCCTGGCTGCGTGCACGCTCTGTGCACGTCGGTCAACCGACCCGGTCGACCGCCCATTGCTACGGTCGACCGGCCTGGTCTACCGGCAGCCAGCCAGTCTAGCTAATATGGGTCTTAAAAACTTGGGTTTTTATCCTTAATTAAATCCCATAAAATCACATAAATTCCACAAAAATCAGTTCATGTTATATCTTTGAAATACAAACAAGTTTGAGTAAAAATCAAATCATGTTATAAACAATTTGAATCATTTTTGTGACTTGAAAATTTTGCCTTAAACCAAATTCTGTATTTTCCAAAAATAGAATTTTTGAAATGGAAATCCGATTTTTTTCAAAACTCATGTAAATACAAAAATATGATATTTAAACAACTTTGAATCATGTTATATATGGATAGAATCTAATATACATGAAAGGTATTATATCTATGTTTTTGATATTAAATCCAAAAATAAGTTTTGTCTAAATACAAAACTCCAAACACATGAATAGTGTATTAAAATAAGTTTCTAAGTATGTGAAGCATAGATGTATATAGATCAAATCTAATATACATTAATCCATGTAAACTTGTTTTGATTCTATCTATTCATGAAAATCATGATCGGTTAAACTAAAAACCAAAATCAATAAACGTGAAACTTAAAACAAGTGTGTGTTGTGTACTTGAGCATATCACACTATCTAACTTTACAATGAATCTAAACTAAATCTTAATTAAACAAATCGAAGCCTTCTTGTAGAACGCCGTCTCCAAGTTGACTCGATCCAAACGCGATTCCCCGAGCTTGACTCCAACCGAGTGCTAGACATGAACTTGACGCTCGAGCTCTTGAATCACCATGTGAAAGCTCCAAAACACCTTTGTTGAAGCTAATCACCTACTAATATATTGGTTAAATATCTGAAACTATATATCACAAGATTATTAGTAAACTATAGCTACATGAGTTAATCATCATCAAAACTAGAGTGGAAGGCCTCTGGGCCAACAATTTCTTCTTTCTTTAATACTAAAGCTTTTTTCGCAAAAACCATAGTGCTGACTGTTCCTGTTATGGGGCCATCTCAAGAGGAGAAAATTGTTCCCATCATATTGGACAGTGCAGAGGTTGATTTCATTTACCATAGCATCATTCAACGTTGACCCTTTTCCACTGGCGATTTGATGGTGATCGACGAGGCACTGTCTGCACCTTCCATCACTCCAACCACAGAGTAGACTGGGCTCCAACTTGAGTCTACAAGTGAGCCAATTTTTATTCTTGTCACATCTTCATCTTCATTTACTTATGGCTTATAACTGGTTATCAGCTCAAGATCTTTTATGCTGGTTGTTAATCCGGACTCAATAATCATCAGCCTTACTTCTCTGGTAGCCAGTACGCTTGTTTCCATGAAGACTCCTCCACGGCTACCGTCTATTCACTCCATTATGTTAATGGTTGCCCCATTGACACCTTCAACGATTGTGACCACCAAACTCCTAGAGACTTCTCCTTCAAAGATTACTTGCTCGCCTTGAGTGATAGAAGTAGAGGAGTTCTTAGCGGAGATGATTGATACCTTCTACAAGAGTCTGAAGCAGTGTATCTCTTTGGTACTGAAGGGTTCAACAAGTCCGTTCGAGTTTCTAATGGTGGTCCTTACGCAGAAGATAGAGACTATCAGAGATTTTTGGGGCACCGATTAAGCTGCCTCCCTAGAGTTGATAGTGAAAGATCTCGAGAAAGATGTGGGCGAGTGGTGTCACCTGAATAGCTCAGATCTTGTTGAAAAGGAGGTCAAACATCTCTCTGAACATATGCATAAGACTTATGCAGAGATGCAAAAGGATCTGAAAGTAGAGTTCCAACAGTTGAAATCCCTGGAGGCTAAAAAAGTCAAGATCGCAGATGCAATAGATGCTTTCAATAATGCAGTTATCGATGCCAATGAACAGCTTGAAAAGGTAGAGCAATGATAAAGAGGGCCAACTTTCTCATATCTAAAGCTGAGCCGGTGCGTGCAGAGAAACCTGCTTGGCTAGAACAGCTGAAGGCAGCGATAGCGGAGACTCAGGCTCGCTTGACTCAACTGGCAGATTTTAACCAAGAAGATTTGAAGTCAAAAATTTTTGCCAAGGCTAAAGAGAATAGGAAACAAAAACTATCTTCTCTTGAGAGTAAACTCAAATCATATGAGAGACAAGTTTAATGTATCTTCAATGTATCGCTTCTTTTGAATCAATATAATATTTGCTTTTGACTCATTTGCTCTTCTCAATGTCTTCTTTCTTGTTTGCTTATGTAATTACCTATAGGTAATATAAGTCCTCCATAGAAGAAAACTTAGTTTTCAAGTTCTTTAAAGGAACTAAAAGGGTGAAAATTCATCAAGTTGAATTTTCGAAGAAATAACAAATGTAACTGAAATTATTCAGATGTTAAGAACAAGATAAAATCAGTCAAATATATGAATCCACTGGGGATTAAAGGAGGGTAGATTTAGAAATCCGTTAGGAATCACTACAAATGCTTGCTGTTCAGAGGTGACAAGCTGGACATAACAACAAAGAAATAGTCCTTACTGGACCAAAAAGATTGGATCTGGACATCCGTCAATTCAGATGTGATTAACTGAACATAACTGATTAAGAATCTCCAGACATGAAATTTTGTTGTTCAGAGGTGACGAACTGGATATAATGACAAAAAAGTGTAAGATTGAGTAATTATTGGTTCAGAGGTGACAAACTGAACATAACCGATTAGAGGTATACTCGGAGTGTTTACTGTTCAGAGGTGATGAACTGGACATAACAGTAAACGAAAAGGCGGTGTGACTTGGCTATCTATTGGTTCTATGGTGATGGACTAGATATGACCTATTGAAAAGCCACCAAGCTTAAAATTTTGTCATTCAGAGGTAACGAACTGGACATGACGACAAAATGAAGGTGAACCTGATTTTAGGGGCCTGTCTATTCAGAAGTGATAAACTGGACATGATAGACTAAGACATACTAAATTCTGAATCCGCTGCTAGACGCAGTCAAATTAACTTAGCAGCTAGCCCACTGGGGACTACAAGGATGAAATGGATCTGGGCACCTATTGGTTCAGAGGTGACGAACTGGACATAACCAACTAAGAGATACCAAACTCGCCATTCGCTGTTCAGAGGTAGTCGTATTAACTTGACAACGAGAACTTCCAGCCCTGACAGGGGAAAGGACAACAAGATTATGGACTCGTATGTTCAGATATGATAAACTGGACATGACAGTTTGAGTATCATAAAAAGGAAGAGATCTAGGTACCTGTCGGTTCAGAGGTGATAAACTAAACATAAGCGATTAGGAGTTACTAAACTCAGAGCACTGCCGTTCAGAGGTGATGAATTGGACATAATGACAAAGAAAGAGTAGTCCCTACCGGACTGAAAGATGAGCTTGACTATCTGTCGGTTCAGAGGTAATAGACTGTATATGATCGATTGAGAAACTATGAAACTCAAAGTTCTGCCGTTCAGATGTGACGAACTAGACATGACGACGAGAAAGAGTTATTCCACTGAAAAATGTAATTTGATTATAAACTCTATGGGAAAATTAGCATTTCTATGGAGAATTATTTAGAAGAAATTGTCAGAGGTATAATGTTAACGTGACAACCGAAGAGTCCACTGGGGACCGAAAAGGGTAATAATAGACTCTGAGGGAAATTTATTAGAAAACTCACCGGGGAGTTAAAAAATAAAATCCAAAAGAGATTATAGAGAGTTTAGCATTCTCTAAGATGTTAGAGGTAACCGCCAATGTGACATAACAAAACTCTATGGAGATTCGATAGGGAGATAATTATTTCCAGAAGGCTGTCAGAGATAATCACTAATGTAACAACGAAATTCCTTGCTGGGGAATTAAAAGGAGATTTTGTCCAAAGTGATTGTTCAAAGGGAAATAGTGCACGAAAACGGGTGAGACTGAAAGTGAATTATGTTCTTAAAAAGGTGCTACTATTCCCTCAAAACTACCATTATAGTTAAGAAGCTAAACGAGTCGTGTCCATAAGGAGGAAGATCAATGGAAGCTTTGTGTTTAGTTTTGTTTTTCTCAAAGTTTCTTCTTTTTTTCGAAAAGAATGAAAAAGAAGAAGAGAAGAATTGTGTTGATGGTATGTGAAAATAAAGCAAATGGTTGGTTTGTGGAAATGTAAAGTGAAAACGAAATGCAAAGGAAGTAGATGTGAATTGGTAGAAAACAAGTTATTAAAAAACAAAAGAAAATGGTTTTGGGAAAAAATTTCAAAAATGAGAGTAGTTTTGCTTAAAGAAAAATTTAAAAGGAAACAAGTTTTAAAAAGAAGCTTTAAAGAAACGATCTTAGAAAGTAAAGTTTGAAAGAGGGAAAAGTAGACTTTTTTTTTTTAGATAGTAAAAATGCATGGGTAACCTCCTACTAATGGATCTCACTAACCACTAACTTTCTTGATGATAGAGCCTCACAATGGTCCTTGGCCTTCACCACTCTTGTTCTATAAGAACTTATCATGTGGATAATGAATGAAAGTTCTTTCCCCATCACCTTGCGTTACATGGCAAAAACACGAAGGTCACCCCATTAAGATCCATTTTAAGGCGAGAATGGGATAAACTACAAGTGCATGATCTGTATCGGCAAGGATGAATAGGTATTCTCTAACTCACCAAACAAAATAAGGTTAGTACATCAATCGATCATATAGAAACATAGTTAATCATGAAATATGAGAATTAACTTGCATGTTAGTTTGTTATAATTAGAACCCTTCATCGTTAGCCATTCATGCACAAGACTCATTGAGAGGCTTATTGATTCATGTGGGTTATCAATTAAATAGTTAGAGGTTAGTGGGTTAGTAGTTAGTTAGCCATGCCAATGAAGAAGTTAGCTACTCATAGCAAGAAAAACTAAGAAACTAGTCATTCTACACCATTTGCAAGAAAGAAGAAATCTTGTAAAAACAATAAGAAAGTTAGAGGAGAAAGAAGAAGGAGCTTGTATTGATTGCCACTAGTCAATTACAGAACTCTCGCCCTCTCTATTTTCTGTATTAATAAAGAGAAAAGAAAATTACATAAGAATTCTAAAGAAAATTCTAAAGAAATTCCTAAAAAAACTTCTCTATCTTTGTGGAACTCCCCCTCTCGCAGAACCAGAGGGGTATTTATAGCCTCAAAACCCTAAACCCAATCAATCACAGTCGTAGAAAAAAGCGACGCATCAACAGCCAGGGAATTGCAGCCGAAACACGACCAGAGCCGCTTTTTCGCAATAGAATCTCGGCCGTAACGTGAGCGTCTGCTCTAACAGTCTAGGTGTCTTTTAGAAGCTTCTTATTCTCCCCGAATATCTTCTGAGTCATTACAGAACTGGGCTTCATGGATTGGGCTTCAAATAATCTTCATTAAATCCCAATTAAATTAGGATTTTAGGCCTTCTTCTCCTTTAAATTGTGGACCTAAAAATTAAGAGAAAATTCATTAGAAACTAGCATTTTATTAACAAATAAATGAGAAAATGTGATGTAAATAATGCAAAAATGAATACTAATCACACCCTCATACCTAGCTTTTGCTCATCCCGAGTAAAATAAGAAAAGAAGAAAACCTAAACTTCAGATGTTATTGTACGACTTTCACAGGTGATACAATTGCACTGAGCATGTGCAACAAACCGTTAAACCTCTAGGTTCCCCTTAGAGGAGGAGTGTTATCTCCTGAGGGTTTTCAGCGGATTACACCCACAAAATCCCAAAAAGAAAAATAAATGTTAGTGTTTTGAAAATTCTTTTTGAAAAAGAGAAAGTTTATATCCATTCTTGAAAAAATTAAGTGATTTATGGTTTTAGGTTAACCTTTAACTATTCATTCTTAATTCAAGTCTCTATGCAAGGGATTATTATCAATTAGGGTTAAGGGATCGGGATTAGATTGATTATTTGATCTTTTATTACACCTAGAAAGTATACACTTATATGTATGGGGGATTTTAACTTAGACTTATGATACCTTTATTTATATATATACATATATTTTATTTTTTATTTTTTATTTTCATTTTTCATTTTTTATTTTTTCTTTAGTTTCATTAGGCTTTCTAGTTTACTCATGTAACAAGTCTTGAACCAATGACTCTCAGACCAGATGGACTTAGGGCACTAGATGAGAATACATCTCCCGGGCCCAAGTACTCGAGTAAACAAGGCCATGAAGCTAAAGTGTTGACCGTCGTTAGGCGTGATTAATCATACTTTCTAAGGTACAATTAACCAGCTTAATTAGTGGTTAAATATTTTATTTATTTATATACACAAATATATATATATATATATATATATATATATATATATATATATATATATATATATATATATATATTTACAAGGGTATTTAAGTCTTTATTTTAATCCCTCAATATATAGGTGAATATAATTCTAAGGAAAAACTCAAGATCTAATTATCTTTCTAATCTTTCTTCTTTAACCTAAAAATCCGACAATTCCTCTTATTATAACTAAAAGTAAGAAATCCTAATTTGAAGTTTTTCTAATTCCTAAAATCAATTTACTTTTCTTAAAAATGGTTCAAATTTTTTTTATGGTTACCAAAAGAAAATTTAGAATAACCTAAAAATAAAGAGAAAATAAAATCTAGAAAATAACTTAAGAAAGAGAAAAATAATAAAGAGAAAATCTTATGTTAGTATCCTTCCCACACCCTATCTCATGGATTGCCCTCAATGTATACAATATGATAAGAATGCATGAAATAAGGGAAGTGAAAATATGTCACCCTCTTTGACGGTATGGACCGGCCGAAGTGCTTGGACCAGTCCATTGTGAATGTCGTAGTCCCCCCTTAATGCACTCTTAACGCGTTGACTGCTCCTCCATCTGTCATTGGAGCTGAGTTCATCCCTTGAATATCTTCTTCATGCCTTTTGAAATAGAAGACATGAAGACACGTGAATCCGTGGGTGGTGGCTGACGTCAAAACTCAGGCTTGTCCTCCTCCTCCAACTGTTCCTCAGAAGAGAAATCAGCTGAGATATCCTCTGATTGGATAGTGGGTGTTCAAACCGCATGGAGGCAACTATTATATGTACTTGTAACTCTATCGGGGGCCACAAAGACTCAGTCAAATGTTGAAAATACCTTGTCTGGCAGAAAGTTTCTGCACAGGCGGGTGACCGATACTGGGTGAGAGTATTTTGCACCTCGAGTATATTGGGAATTGATAATCAGACTCTGGAGTTAGACCGTGTTTAGGCAGACCGTGTGCTGCCTACTCATCAGGCTGTGGATAATTTTCATCACAGGCCTATTGAAAGATGTAGCATAGTCAAGGCCTAATATATTGCGCTGGATCCATCTTTCAGCACAATAAACATTGCGAAAAGTGGTGCTTGCCTTGAGCCCACGGTCATACTCCACACACCGAGCACCCATGATTGTCATGTAATCAATAAGGGGTAGGGGCTCATTGTGTTATGGTGCACTGGGGACTTTTGTGTAGTCCTCAATCATGTCAACTATAACTATGATGTCCCCCGTGTCAAAGTGCACAGTAAATTGGTGATGGTCAAGATCAATAGTGGCAGCGTTAATGCATGTGTAGAATTTCTTGACAAGTTTAGGACAGTAGTATGCATCAAACTCAGAATTATCATACACAACGCCATACTAATTTCATTCTCTAATCCTATCCAAAAATACATGGCCATATCCATTCGTATCAGTCAAGATCCTATAAAAATCTTTTTCAGCGAAAATAGATGGTGCCATAGATCTGAAAATTAAAATTTGTGGATGAAAAGGTTAGAGAATGCAAATCACCCCCAGAATTGGGGGGGGGGGGACGAAGTACAGATTGCTCTGATCAATCCAAGTAGGAATAGCATAGATCAACTAGTAGATTTTAGATCTACATAAAAAATTGATCACGAAAAATTTGGCGGCGCTCTAAAAACGACAGAAGGGCCGTGGATCCGCGGCTTTCTAAGGGTTTTCGCAACAGATTAGAGGAGACTGGTGGTTGGATTTTTGGGGAAGTGCGGCTCTATCAATTTCTCTTCTCAGATATAGAGTTAGGACAAAAGTTAGGGCACGGGAGAGAGGAAGAAAGGATTTATATAGGGGAAGAGAGGTGTTACTTTCCTTTTTAACCCTAGGTATAGGAGAAATTCCCAACATAGGATTTGGGTTTTTTAATATAAGGCAAAGTGACCTATATCCACAAGAAAAGGTCCTAATTTTTGTAAAAAATTTTTATATTTATTTATTATTATTATTATTATTTTTCTACCCTGAATGATTTATCTATTTACAGCGAAAGGGAAAGTACTATGCAATCCTGAGTTAGTTATAAAATGGGTCATGAATAGCCATAACCTTATCCACATTTGACTCAAGATTGGTTGCTAAGAACGGCTTGAGTTTTTGTCCATTGACCTTGAAAATTTGGTCGTTCATAGCATCAGAAATTTCCACTGCACCGTGTGGTAATATAGTTTGCACCGTGAAGGGTCCTGCCCACTGGATTTTCAATTTGCCCAGAAAAAGATGAAGCCTAGAATTGTAAAGCATAACTTTTTATCCTGGGACAAATTTTTTCAGTGTATGGAGCGGTCATGAAAATTTTTTGTTCTACTTTGGTGATTCTAGCGTTATCATATGCTTCATTTTGTATCTCCTCTAACTTCAAAATCTGCAGTTTTCATAAATCACCGGCTTTATTTAAATCAAAGTTGAGTTGCTTGATTGTCCATGAAGCATGGTATTCCAATTCAACCGACAGATGGTAGGGTTTCCCAAATGCTACTCGATACAGGGATATACCAAGGATAGTCTTGTAGGCAGTCCGATAAGCTCATAGTACATCTATAAGCTTTACAGACCAATTCTTACAGTTTTGTCCTACAGTTTTTCTAGTATAAGTTTAATTTTTCTATTTGTAACCTCAACCTGCCCGTTTGTTTGAGGATGATATGCTGTGGATAATTTATATGTTATAGAGTACTTTTGCATTAGGGCTTCAAAAGCTCGGTTGTAGAAGTGTGATCAGTTGTCATTTATTATCGCATGGAGGCACCAAAATGGGAGATGATATTCTCTTTTAAAAATTTGACAACAACCTTTTTGTTATTTGTCCTAGTTGGCATCACTTCTACTCATTTTGACACACAATCAATTGCAACCAAAATGTACTGGTTGCCAAAGGAAATGAGAAATGGCTCCATGAAGTCGATGCCCCAAACATTAAAAATCTTGACTTCTAGAATGAGGTTTAAGGGCATCATGTCTCTTCTCGAAATTCTCTCCGTCAATTGGCAATTTTTGCACAGCTTGCAAAAATTGAAAGAGTCTTTGAAAAAAATGGGCCAATAGAACTCACTCTGCAATACTTTTTCAACAGTCTTGCGTGGACCAAAGTGTCTACCATATGCAAGATCATGACAAAATTTTAGCACGCTCTTATGTTCATCTTTAGGAAGACACCGTCTTATGATCTGATCAGGACAGTATTTGAAGAGGTACGGTTCTTATCAAAAAAATCATACCTGAGCGAAGAATTGATGTTTATCCTGACTTGACCATTCAGAAGGTATTTGCCCGGTAGCAAGATAGCTCACAATATCTGCATACCAAGACCGTGACATATAGCTAGGATGTGCTCCTCAGAAAAATCTTTATTTATTGGTGTTGTTTCAACAGATGCATTTGGGATTCGAAACATTTGCCATAACATTTTTCACACCTTTCTTATGTTTTATTTCGAGGTCAAATTCTTGCAAAAGAAGAAACCAACGAATGAGTCTTACTTTAGCGTCTTTCTTTGCCTTCAAGAACCTAAGTGATTAGTCTCTAGAACTACATATTTCATATCACATCTTCACATTTATTTAATATTAAACTCTGCTAATAATGCCTCTCTTGCATGTTTCTAGGTTCATGGTGTGCAATGAAGAAGAAGACCCTAAATCACCATTTAATGGGTGATTAAAGGCCTATAGTATAGCCATTAACCTTGGAGAGCTGTTTTGTCAAAACCAGGGGCTGAAAACCAGAAACCGAGTGCTGACACCGACAGGGGACAAACAGGACAGCGCACGGCTCTAGAAAAGCTAGGGAAACGCAGCTTTTGTCGCGTTTCCGTGGCAGTACGGGGGTGGCCGCGCCTGTACTTTGGGCCAGGGTTTGCCTCCTGGCCCCCCTTTCCCCTGGTGCCTATAAATACCCCAGTGGGGTTCTTCAGTTAGAGATATGCAGAGTTTAGTGTAGTTTATTCCATGTTATAGTTTAGGGTAGTTTAGTTTAGATTAGTTCTTCTTCTTCCTTTATATATTTCATTTCTTTTAAATCTTGTAATAGGAGAGAGAGTGGTACATGGTGAGGAAGCAAGAGTGCTTGTAATAGAAGGTGACAATCTATGAAAGGTTCTCTCTTATCCTATCTTTGTTTTCTTCTCCCTAACTCTTTTTACATGTGTAGCTAACTTTTCTCTTATAGCAACTAACTACTAACCACTAACTAGTCTTACTTCTTAGATAATCCACATGAATCTAATAGCCTCTCCTTGGCCTTGCTCTTGCAAGAGCCATTGATGGCTCATGATGATGGATCTAACACTCTAACATCTAAATCTCTAACAAGCTAACATTACTTTATTTCATGCTTGCTCTTATTGGGTTTTGATGATTTAAGTATAGCTTGCACTTGTTGGTTGAATTTGGATGTGAAAGTTAATATATGAGCCATGCTTTGTAAAGCTCTTGAGCCAAGGACTGGTGATGACCAATGATGCATGTGAGACAACTATCACTAAGAGTTAGCATATTAGTGGAGTCATTAGTGGTTAGTAGTCATGAGTTTTCTTTCTTTTTCATTTTGTTTTAGAAATATTCTAAAAACCACAAATATATTCTTTTCTATATTTCTCACTTCTTTGTGTTTCACCGTACTTCTCTTTTCACTCTTTGTTTTCTTTTATTTTGATTTTTCAAACATTGAAGAACTTCTAACACACACGTGAACAATTTGGTAAAGCTTCTATCGCCTCCTGTCCTTATGGATTCGACTCGTTTTAGCCTCTATGCTATAACGGAAGTATCGAGGAAACCAAAGCACACACACCATAAATATCGATTTTAAAACATATACTTTTTGTGCGCGATTTTCTCCCGATCAAATTTTGGCGTCATTGTCGAGGATGGGAACGGTTTGATTTCATGTTTTTGTTAACTTTTCTTCTTTTTTTTTTGGGTGTGCAGGTTAAAGCTTTAGCATTGCAGAAGTCCAGACTTTCTCTTATGTGGTTATATAAATTCTTGTATATTCTTATACTCTGCTGCTAATTTTTGTTTATATTACCTATACACTATAAATAATTTTAAGAACTAAAATATAGAAATTGGATGCTTTAAAATGGTTTAGACATTTGCATCTAGGCACGTGTCAATTTTCATTCCAATATACTATATTTTATTCATGCGTTGTTGTGATCTTGACAAAGGTGTACATATTGCATAGCACATAGTTAGGACAAACACGTGGGTGATTAACTCTCTTTGTGTGTTCATTCTTATCTATATTGCATACTTACATGTATTAAACTTAAGGGCAAAACCCAATACAACATAAAGTGAGGAAGTCATTAGCCTCCTTTAGCCCAAAAATCACCTCCCCACTCACACAACCCAAGCCTAAATAAAAAGTGCTAGACGTTGGCCCCTAGCGACATCTTAGACTCATTTAAGAGATTGACCTAAGGGGAAAGTTGTTAGAAGTTGACTCCTGTAAAATCAGTGTCTAAGGTTGGGGATTGAGAGGCGAAACCTCAAAGAACAGTGATTGGCATAATTAGGCCCGTTGCTCCAGCACGGATACCTCCTACTGATCTTGCCCCTACCTGGCCGATAAACTTGTGGTCAGATTTCGACGATATATCCCCCGTGGACAGTCTAACCAGTTAGGAGTCGTCTAGGTCTAAGTCAACCTAGCATAGGCTTGTTTTCTTTTTCTTTTTCTTTGTTTGTTTTCTTTTTTGTAAATTTTGAAATGGATTTTAACAACAACAATTCTTTCAATTATAATATGAATCCATATTTCACCTTGACCTCATTTGACTCGGATAACTCCAACCCGGTTATGTACAATATGAACCAATTATATATGCCGAGTTGGGATTATCCGACTCATATGACGCACATCCTCACTCATATGACTATAATTTTCAAAATAATTTCAACTTTTCATAGAGTCAATGGGGATTCAACTCCCCCGAGTCTAAATTTTCAACCATCTTGTCCACAATTTTTATTCCCAGATTTGGATCCATATCCTCCTTTTCCTGTTCCACCAACCGAAGAAAAATCCAATTTGGAAAGGAGTATGGAAGAGTCCCAACAACAAATTTTGCTCAATTCACAATCCTTCCCAGATCAAACTCCATATACTTCTTTTCTAGAACATCCAATTAAAGAGGAATCTGAGCTAGAAGAGCGTTTAGAAGTCTTTTCTGAAGAATTGTAACAATTTTAAAATATGTTGGACTCATCATCTCAGCAAAATTTTCAAGAGTCCTACTCATCTTTTCCAGTCTCACCGATTCAAAATGAATAACCATCAACACTAGACTTGGGTATGGAACCTTTGCGTACCGAACAACAATCGTAAAATCTGATAGACTTACAATTTCACCACAATTTCCAAAATTAACTTCCATACTCACCTTTTCAAGAAGAACTAATTGCAAAGAGTATGGAAGACAAGATTCCGAATTCAAGTTCTGTTACATGGCCTATTAGTAGGTTAGACTCACTTTTGAGTGAATTGATCAATGAGAGTGAGGAAAGTCTTTCTTGTCAACCTTTGACCGATCCTTATATCCCTAACTCTACTGATTGGACCCATGAATCATGTCATTTTGGGAATTCAGATTCTATTTCAGAACACATCTTTGAACTTGACCAACCTCCAAGTTATGAAAGTCGCCTAGACATTCTGGCAAGTTATCCCTTTCCTTAAAATGAAATCGAACCTGAATATGATCCTGAACCTCATGTTAGTAATTTCATTTCACTTTGATTTAATAATGACTCCGGTATCTTTATCAGATTTTTTCTCTATTCCGTAGTCAACATTGAATCCTGTACCAGTACTCCATGAAATTGAATCAACAATATCTTATGATCATACTTTATTGATGGGAAAAGTGTTTGAACATCAATTCTTTAGTTTAGACCCTATTTTTGAACCAATTTTGACTCTCGTTATTGACTTTGACTTGATATGAGTCAAATTTCTGAGTCGGTATCAATTTTTATTCCTGTTCCATTTGAGCCCAAATCAATCATCTTACAAAATCACACTTCATTGTTGGACAAGAATGTTGAAGTAAATGACTCAGTAATTATTTTGAAAATTGAAAATTAGATGGGGATAAATTTTTAAATAAGACCATTCACTCAATCATTCTTTTACTGGGTCGTATTAGAGAGGTCACTGGTGCGTTTTTGCAAGATCCATGATATCTTGATTGGGTAGCAATGCTTGGCCCAATCCGACCACCGCCGAAGCCACCACCATGAGGTAATTTTCTTTCCCTTCTCATTTGTTTCGTGTATATACACATTCACGATGCATTGAGGACAATGCATGAGATAAATGTGGGGAGGGTTTACTAGCATAGGTAGTTTTAAATTTTCTTTCTTTTACACTTCTTTTTAAGAACTTTTTAAAATTTTCTTTTGTATAAAAAACTTATTCTTTTCTTTTTACAAAACTTTTTGAAATAAGATAAATAGTTTTGATTTATTTTTAAGAAAATTAAGATTATCTTAGGAATTAGAAAGACCTAAAATTATGAAATTTTAAACTGAGTCAAAATAATAGATCTTGTTTAAATTTTAGGACAAGAAAGTAAGATTGGAAAGATAATTTGATCTTAAATTTTTTTCCTTAGATTTATGTACTTCACACTTACACAATTTTTGAGATTGAACAAAGACTGAAAATGCCATAAAAAAATAGTTTTGATAATAAAAATCACTTATTGAAGTTGGGTAATTATGCTCAGGAAGCATAATTATTCATACCTAAAACAGTGGACATAAATAAAATAATCTCCTTTAGTTTAGTGGCCTTTGTTTACTCAAGTCCTTAAGTCAGAAGGATGTTTTCTCATCTGGTGCCCTAAGATCATCTGGTTTGGGAGTCACTGACTAAAGGCTCACTACCCGAGTAAATAAGAAAGCCTAAGAAAACTAAGGGAAGAAAAAAAAGAAAAAGGAAAATAATATAAATAAATAAATGGCATGAAAGTTAGAGTCGATATCCCAAAAATCTTCACAGTTCACAAAGTGCATATTTTTTCTAAGAGTTTTATGAAAGATCAAAGAATCGATTCAATTTTTAATTCTTACATTTAATTTATAACAAGATTTTGTATTTCGACTTAGCTTGAGGAAGAATAATTTATGGTTAACCTATGACCTTAGATCACTTATATTTTTACAAAAATACTTTCACACTTTTTTCTATTTCAAAATGTGTTTTCAAATTATTAACATTTGATTTCTTTCTTTATGGATTTTGTGTGTGTAATCTGCTGAAAACCCCCAGGAGATAAAACTCCTCCTCTAGGGGAAACCTAGATGTTTTACAGCTTGTTGCACATGTTCAGTGCAATCGCGTCACCTACGAAAGTAGTGTAATAATTCTTTTAGTTTTTATTTTGCTTAGGACGAGCAAAAGATAAGTGTGGGGGTGTGATTAGTCTTTAGAACTGCATATTTCATATCACATTTTCACATTTATTTAATATTAAATTCTGCTAATAATACCTCTCTTGCATGTTTCTAGGTCCATGGTGTCCAATGAAGAAGAAGTCCCTAAATCACCATTTAATGGGTGATTAAAGGCCAATAATATATCCATTGACCCTGGAGAGCTGTTTTGTCAAAATTGAAAGTACACCTAGAGGGGGGGTGAATAGGTGTGAATGCTAATCTAATGATCTTTTTAAACTTAAGTTAATATGAGTGATGCAACGATCTCTCAAAACACGACTAGGAGCCGAATACCCCTTGCGAGGTTCTGAACTCCGTCCTCCCAATTCCCCTTGAATGGGTTAGAGGTGCGCAATGCAACTGTGTTGTATGAGATATGATCGAACAAGTAAAGAATGAAATGCTATGATGAAACACACACACAACCAATCCAAGCAACCAAGGATATAGCAATATCAAGCACACACAATCAAGCCAAGCATATAATAATGAATTGCAATATAAAGATGCAAGGCAACACAAGCAAGTATATAATAAGTATGAAATGAATGATGCTTGTAAGAAATGAATGCTTGCACAAATGTAAAGAGAGAGAGTTAGAGATATTGGACAATCGCAAACACAAGGATATGATTCGAGGTTCGAGCCCCTAGCTCTACATCCCCGCCTACACCACCGTGTAGGATTTCCCAATCCACTATAGGAGTACCAAACTCCTCTCTCAACCTTACAAAGCCACCGAGGCTATACAACACACAATCCACCTCTACCGAAGAGGGATACGGCCCGTAGCCAAATACAACAACCACCTCTACCTAAGAGGCTCACAAACCAATCACAATACCACTCCGATCACCTCTACCGAAGAGGGATTCACAAAAGCAAGGAGGGTTTACAACAAGTGGTTCCACAACCACAAACTTCTCTTTTCTTTCTTTTTCTCTTTTCTTTTTCCACACAAATCAAAGATCCTAATAACTTAGGATAGAAGATATAGCTCAAGTGGAAACTAAGTGTTTTTGGAAAACAAGCAACAAAGAAAAACACTTGGGAAATTCTTGTAAAAGATGGAGAATGAAAACCAATACAAATATCCCAAATTCCTATTTCTTTGATTTTTCCAAAAACCCAAAACAATAAAGATTAGAAGTTTAAAGCACAAAAACTCTTTTCAAAACTCTTTTAAACTCTACTGAAAACCAGAATTTTTCTCTTGTAAAACCTTGGCCAAAATCCCAAAGGAATGGGTTTATATAGGCCAAAAATCAAAACTAGCCGTTAGGCTGATGTGGCAATTCTGACAGCCACCGGTCGACCGGCCCGGTCGACCGCCAACGGTCGGAAATATGACCGTTGGGGCTCCGGTCGACTGCCAGTCGACCGACCAAAAGAAGGAAACCCAGTTTCCTTCTATCGGTCGACCGACCCAGTCGACCGAAAAGATACAGAGAGCAAACTCTCTATATCGGTCGACTGGGTCCGTGACCCGGTCGACCGACAGACATGCACAGCCTGTGCATGTCCGGACACAGCAGCCGGTCGACTGCCAGTCGACCGGTCTGCCTGAAATAGGTTTTCTGGGCAGATTTTAATAATAGAAAATTTTGTAAAAATTCTTTTAACACTTCTAAAAAATCCACAAAAATATGTTTTATCATTTTACTTGATAACTAAACTTGTGATAACAATTTCAAGACATATATCAATCATATCAATTCATTTTTTGTGTCTTGCCAATTTTATCAAAAACAAAACTAGTATTTTTATCAAACTTTGATTTTTCCAAAACATGAATAGAATAGTCAAAATAAGTTTGTTTACCAAGTTAAAGCATGTATGTATAAATAGAAAACATCTACTATACATATAATATATGTAAACTTGTTTTGATCTATTATTCATGAAAACCAAAAACCAAATCATAAATCGTGTGTGTTTTGTGCACTTGAGCATATCAACTAAACTAAGCTTTACAAATGGATCTAAAACACTATCTAAACTAGGATACCTAAGTCTTGCTTGTAGATCTTCTATCTTCAAGTAGACTAGCTCCCAAACCGTGATCTTCCAAGTGCAAAAGTATAATCTTGAAGCTTTGACACCGGAATCACCATGATAAGCTTCCAAACACCTTGTTGAAGCTATCTCCCAAACTAATATCTTGCTAATGATCTGAAACTTAGAAACACAAGAATATTAGTAAACATAACTACATGAGTTGATCATCATCAAAACTAGAGTGGAAGGCCTTTGGGCCAACAATCTCCCCCTTTTTGATGATGACAAAACTCATGGAGTTATATATGCATGTATAAAGTTAAGCTTCAAAGAAGCTCCCCCTTAACTCATGCATAAACAAATAAACAATAATATGCAATGCATGACAATGCATATAAACATGGTACTCTAGATACTAATGGAATATTCAACATAAACTATGTTCTAGATACCAATTTAACCAAACAACATGCAATGCTTAATGTTCTAGATATCAATAAAAACAATCATTTTAAACAAGATACCAATTTAAACAATATAAACAATATACCAATTAAGCAAGGAATTCATGCATATATTAAAAACATAAACACAAATTCTTCTCCCCCTTTTTGTCAATCATCAACAAAGGGGTAAATAGCAAAATCAAACATTTTTTTTAATTCTTAAAGCAAATACATGCATAAAAGGACATGCATATAAGTTACAAAACAACCAAAGTCTTCTCCCCCTTTTTGTCCTAATCAAGGAACCAACAAAGGGTTAAAATCATAAAAACAATATTTTCTCCCCTTTTTGTCAAAAACAAAAAGATCAAGAAGGGGTAATCCAAACATTCATAACAACAATGACACCAATTCAAGATATGACAATAAAGTGCATATTGATACCAATTGAAGTAAAACATATAGCAATGTAAATCAAAAGTATATATTTTTCTTAAACAAAATTTTGAGATACCAATTAAAAACACTCAACATAAACATCTTGATATCATTAAGAGAAATATGTTCTTTTAATCACATGATACCAATTTGAAACTATATTTTAACATAAAGCAAGGGAGTGGGAATCAAATACCAATTGAAAGACAACAACAAATTTTCTCCCCCTTTATGAAATACCAACAAAACATATGCATAAGCTTGTTAAGATACCAATTGAAAAACAAATCAACCATTTGAAAAATTTTCAAGCTTAGCATTAAGATATATATGTATGAGAGTAATAGATACCAATTGAAATTGATACCATAGGATAGAAAGCATACATACATACATACATAAAACATATATGAGTATACCAGGAGGATCAAAAATTGATACCAATTGAAAGTATTCAAAGATACCAATTTAAAGAATAGGGTCAAGTGAATATCTCATATTATCAAAGCGAAGAATACGAACTAGTTAAAATGAATAGTTTTGTTAACTAGTACGAAATCCTTCAAGCAAGGAATAAATACAAATCATTTTTCATAAAAATGAAATCCACATGATAATCAACACTCTATTCAATTAAGTATAAAAAGGTCTCATGAAAACAAAGCATGACCAATTTGAAGGTGTGAGTGTACAAGTAAAGTGTGGAGATCACAATCATGAAAATTTGTCATTAAGTTCAAATATTCCTTAAAACAAGAAATCATAAAAATATTTATTTTTCAAGGTATATGTATGACTTGACAAACAAGAAGTATACATACATATCCCTAAACACACTTTTGAGTCCATAATAGATATTTGCATGAAAGGCAAATGACTCAAGGGGTGTACATGTATTTCTTAAGGTTTGGCAAGCTAAACATATACATGAAATGGAAAACTCACAAACATGAATCAACAATGAGAATACAAGTCTAAAACGTATGAATCATCAAAACTAGACTATATTCACACATCTAATGGGAACAAATAAGCATTCAACCCAAAACATATATAGATTTATTTGTGTCCCACTTTATGTACAAATATATACCTAGTCTTAATGAAAACTAACATCTAAACAAGTTATCAAATCATTAAGCACAAGACAAACACGAATATCATTTTGTTAAACCGAAACTCACACGAATTCATCAAAATTCTTTTATTTTTAACACAACTTCTAGGTATATGTATGATTCATCCAAATCTAACAATGTACATACATATCCCAATCATAAACGAGTCTATTTAAAAGTAATTGCATGAAGGCAAAAGACTCGATGGGTATACATGTATATTTATTAGTTTTGAATTCAAAAATACATATACATGAAGTAAAATCAAGAAAATAGGTATGACAAGTTTAAATGGAAGAATCCTCAAAACTAGCTTATACAAGTGCATATAGTGGGTACAAATGAGCATGAGGTACAAAACATATATAAGTCAATTTGTTCTCACTATGTGTACATGTATATATGCAAGTTTTGATAATATCTACATCTAAACTAGTTTATACCACATGAAGTACAAAACCAAGCTAAAAATCATCATGATAAAACTAAAACATGATTAATATGTCAAATACACATGTATTAGATTCATGATGTACATTATAGTTTAAACAAACATGAGAACACTAATTATGGATTCATATAAGCATGTGTCTCAAATACTATACATGTATGTCAAGGATCTAATAAGCATGGCATTTACACACTAATCCAAAGACAATAAAACATGTCATAAATCAAACAATAAAACATGCTATCAATACATGCTAAGAATGATAAAAATGTAAAGCATGTAGTAAATGGGAGTTTAGGAATTTGTTACCAAAGCCAAGAGGGCAACTTTCCTTGTCTCTAAAACATGGTGGTCCTCTCCACCAAATCTTCCCTTGAAAGTGATGCATCCAATTGATTTCCATGAAGCCCGGAACGCATCCACTCCAAGGTGTCATCACTCTCACGTCATGTGAGAGCCCACACCTACATCAAAAATTGGAGGGGTGGTCTTTGGTACCCATACTCTTTTGGGTCCATGGGGGTTAGTCCCTTCTCTAACCCAAACAAATTTATCTTTATTTGCTAAATTATTAACATGTAGTCTATCAAAGCAAAATTTAGCAAGGTGGCCTTTTCGACCACAATGTGTACAAGTGTACACATGAGCATACGTGTGATGGTGTCCGTGAGGAGCATGTGTATGCCGTGGAGGGTGTGCATGCATAAAAGATGGAACTTGTTTCTTTCGAAGCAAATTTTCCAACCGTGTATGGTTCATGGCACATTGGCTCATAGTGGAGCCCAAACAATCTACTCTCTTCTTTAACATACAAATATCATCATTAATCATAGAAGAAGAGGTACATACATTAGGTGAAGTATGTGATACTACCCTAGCATGGCAAACATGAGAAACAATATCATTTTTCAAAGAATTATTCTTATTTAAACAAATTTCTAATTCTTTTGAAATGAACTCAATTTCTCTTTTCAAAGAATCATTTTCTTTTAAAACAAATTCAACTTTTGAAGACAAAACATCATTATTTGTCAAAACCTCATTGCAATCATTTTTAGATTTTAAAAAGTTATTTTCTTTTAAAACAAGGTCTAATTGAGATCTCAATGAATCCCTTTCATTAGAAACCTCAATCTTCTCTTGCAAAACATTGTCAAGTCTAGAATGCAAACATTTATTTTCTTTTTCAATTTCTAGACTTTTCTTTTTCAAAATCTTGTATTTTTCTATTAATTTTTCACATACAATGGATAGTTCTTCATTTAAAGCATGGGCATCAATATGATCATTAGAAGAACTAGAGCAATCATCACTATCTAATAGAGTTTCCGATTGTACCTCAAGGGAGTCATTCCCTTGGACCATGAAGCATTGTGGTTCAGATTCTCCACTAGATTCCTCTTCTTGGATTTGTACTTGAAGCTCGGAGGTGGCGGTTGTGGTTGTCAATTTGTTCCACACTACAAAAGCGGAATCAATATTAGAAACATATAAAAGATAATCTTTTGAAAGTGTGCTTCTAATAGCCTCAAGGGCTTGTGCATTGGCCCCTATATGATCACCATTACCAAGATAGCATTTCTTGGTAGTGGCAAGATAAGCATGTATGCCTAGGGTTTTCAAGTACATGGACATCCTAAGCTTCCATACAACAATGTTGGAAGGGTCATAGCTAGGTGGGGTCATGAAGTCCATGGGTACAAACTATATGTGTGCAATCAAACAAATGCAAACAAGATTAGCAAGCAAATGGATCTCACTCCTAGGATGTTAAGCCTAATATCAGGAGCACTAGCTCTGATACCAATTGAAAGTACACCTAGAGGGGGGGTGAATAGGTGTGAATGCTAATCTAATAATCTTTTTAAACTTAAGTTAATATGAGTGATGCAACGATCTCTCAAAACACGACTAGGAGCCGAATACCCCTTGCGAGGTTCTGAACTCCGTCCTCCCAATTCCCCTTGAATGGGTTAGAGGTGCGCAATGCAACCATGTTGTATGAGATATGATCGAACAAGTAAAGAATGAAATGCTATGATGAAACACACACACAACCAATCCAAGCAACCAAGGATATAGCAATATCAAGCACACACAATCAAGCCAAGCATATAATAATGAATTGCAATATAAAGATGCAAGGCAACACAAGCAAGTATATAATAAGTATGAAATGAATGATGCTTGTAAGAAATGAATGCTTGCACAAATGTAAAGAGAGAGAGTTAGAGATATTGGACAATCGCAAACACAAGGATATGATTCGAGGTTCGAGCCCCTAGCTCTACATCCCCGCCTACACCACCGTGTAGGATTTCCCAATCCACTATAGGAGTACCAAACTCCTCTCTCAACCTTACAAAGCCACCGAGGCTATACAACACACAATCCACCTCTACCGAAGAGGGATACGGCCCGTAGCCAAATACAACAACCACCTCTACCTAAGAGGCTCACAAACCAATCACAATACCACTCCGATCACCTCTACCGAAGAGGGATTCACAAAAGCAAGGAGGGTTTACAACAAGTGGTTCCACAACCACAAACTTCTCTTTTCTTTCTTTTTCTCTTTTCTTTTTCCACACAAATCAAAGATCCTAATAACTTAGGATAGAAGATATAGCTCAAGTGGAAACTAAGTGTTTTTGGAAAACAAGCAACAAAGAAAACACTTGGGAAATTCTTGTAAAAGATGGAGAATGAAAACCAATACAAATATCCCAAATTCCTATTTCTTTGATTTTTCCAAAAACCCAAAACAATAAAGATTAGAAGTTTAAAGCACAAAAACTCTTTTCAAAACTCTTTTAAACTCTACTGAAAACCAGAATTTTTCTCTTGTAAAACCTTGGCCAAAATCCCAAAGGAATGGGGTTTATATAGGCCAAAAATCAAAACTAGCCGTTAGGCTGATGTGGCAATTCTGACAGCCACCGGTCGACCGGCCCGGTCGACAGCCAACGGTCGGAAATATGACCGTTGGGGCTCCGGTCGACTGCCAGTCGACCGACCAAAAGGAGGAAACCCAGTTTCCTTCTATCGGTCGACCGACCCAGTCGACCGAAAAGATACAGAGAGCAAACTCTCTATATCGGTCGACTGGGTCCGTGACCCGGTCGACCGACAGACATGCACAGCCTGTGCATGTCCGGACACAGCAGCCGGTCGACTGCCAGTCGACCGGTCTGCCTGAAATAGGTTTTTGGGCAGATTTTAATAATAGAAAATTTTGTAAAAATTCTTTTAACACTTCTAAAAAATCCACAAAAATATGTTTTATCATTTTACTTGATAACTAAACTTGTGATAACAATTTCAAGACATATATCAATCATATCAATTCATTTTTGTGTCTTGCCAATTTTATCAAAAACAAAACTAGTATTTTTATCAAACTTTGATTTTTCCAAAACATGAATAGAATAGTCAAAATAAGTTTGTTTACCAAGTTAAAGCATGTATGTATAAATAGAAAACATCTACTATACATATAATATATGTAAACTTGTTTTGATCTATTATTCATGAAAACCAAAAACCAAATCATAAATCGTGTGTGTTTTGTGCACTTGAGCATATCAACTAAACTAAGCTTTACAAATGGATCTAAAACACTATCTAAACTAGGATACCTAAGTCTTGCTTGTAGATCTTCTATCTTCAAGTAGACTAGCTCCCAAACCGTGATCTTCCAAGTGCAAAGGTATAATCTTGAAGCTTTGACACCGGAATCACCATGATAAGCTTCCAAACACCTTGTTGAAGCTATCTCCCAAACTAATATCTTGCTAATGATCTGAAACTTAGAAACACAAGAATATTTGTAAACATAACTACATGAGTTGATCATCATCAAAACTAGAGTGGAAGGCCTTTGGGCCAACAAAAATCAGAGGCTGAAAACTAGAAACAGGGCGCTGACACCTACGGGACAGACGGGTGTTGGCCCAAAGGTTACAATCTCCGGGTTATGTGTTTTGATGATAACAAACCATATAAAAGCTATTTAGTGCTAATAGAAGTTCAAGAATGAATTTCAGGTTGATACAGGTATTGATGGCTCAAGAGTTCTCAAGCATGGGATATTAGGGTCTAACTCAAACGTTACTCAACATCAACTATCAGAGACTCCTGCTTGTAGATTCATATAGTTTGTATTGTTAAAAAATAGTATATACATTTGAAGCTCAAATACACATACACAAATTCAATACGTTTGGTTTTCGATTTAACTGGTTTTGAATTTCAAGTACATATATCGGGTTTTAGATTTGAACCAGTTTTAGTTCTGCTAATCTTCTTGACACCCTTTTACATTTCTTATCATAACTTTTTATTCTTATATTTAAATAACATGATTTTACTTGAATTTCAAAGCTAACTTTCAGATCTAAATTTCTTATTCAATAATCATTTTTGCATTCAAATGTTAAAGATGTCAAATATTTGGTTGAACTCTATTCTTGTTCTGAAAATAGTTTACAGTTTTGACACATGTCAGTGTTTTATTGATAATTTTCTAATTTGAAATGATTTTGAGTTGATTATAGTTGCATTAAAAATAAGACTTAAAGATTTACAAATAAGTACTATATACCTATTTCTAAATTCTCATGTTTTAAGCCTGTAAACTATACTCAAAGTTGACCAATTTGCCAGATTGGCAGTAATAGCTAATTTTCTGAAGGTTGATTTTTAACCTGTTTTTAAAACATGTTTAAGTTTTAAAAAAATGTGGTTAGCTATATTAGAGGGTCAATTTTTGTCTCTTTTATTCAGGTAAAAGTTTTCTATATTTACTCTTCCTAAATCCTATATAAAGGGGTCATTAGGGTGAAGGTATTCACAACAACAAATTCAAAGATCAAAAGTTTTGAGTTTTCTTGAGAAAGAGCTTTTGTTTAAGTCTTGAGTTATTATTTTCAAAAGTTTTCTGAAAGTTTTTGGTTCTTAAAATCTCTCTCCTAGTTTAATATCACTTACAAAATCTTGAGCTTCAATCTTATATATTATTCTCTAGGGTTTTTGTAAAGAAAGTTTTTCAAGAGAGAGCTTGTGATCTTTTGATCATCCAGTGCTTATTGTAATTGTTGCTACGCTACCTCTGGATTATAGGAATGTGTTGGGCAGTTGTTTACTCCATAGTGATTGCAATTCCTTTGTTGAAAAGTTCTGGTGGATTGGAAATCTTCACGGTGGTGAAGGCGGGGACATAGAGCGGAGGCTCGAACTTCGAAACAAATCTCTTTGTTTGCGATTTATTTTTTTATCTCTCTTATCTACTTTATTTTCATTCATCTATTTTGATCTATACTTTTACAACAAGATTGCATTGAGCACCTCAAACTCTTATCTAGAGGAATCACGAGGAAGAAGTTCAGAACCTTTCACAGGGCATACGGCTTCTAATCTTTCTCTTAGTGATCGTTTGCATCATATCATTTTTATTTTGCAATGGATTTTGAATTGATTAGCCTTGCACCTATTCACCCCCTTCTTGGTATAATTTCAATTGGTATCAGAGCTAGGTCTCTAGTTTTTAGCTTAACATCCTTAGAGAGATCTTAATTTGCTAATCATTCTATTAATTTCTTCATTCATCCACTAGTAAAGATGGCCGACAGTATTAGGACCCCTCCCAAGTTTGATGGCCTTAATTTTCCTATACGAAAAGTTAGGATGATCGTATTTTTATAGTCCCTAGGATGCTGGGTTGCAAAGGCGGTGACCAGACCCTATAGTGCACCCACAGGTGAGGAAGACACTTGGTCCGACCTTGCCTCCAAGGAATATGAGGCTAATTCAAAGGCTCAAAATATCTTGCTTTTAGTATTTAATGAGGATGACATGACAAGGGTCATTCATTGCAAATCCACCTACGAGATTTGGGAACACTTATTGGTTACTTATGAGGGAACATCATAAGTCAAGAGAGCTAAAATTGATCTCTTGTGTTCCCTATATGAAAACTTTAAGATGCATGAAAATGAATCTATTGATGAAATGATTACAAAGTTTACTAAAATTACTAATGGTCTTACTTTTCTAGGTGATGAAATCAACAATGATCAAAAGGTCCAAAAGGTCATTCGCGCACTTCCACTGTCTTGGGAAGTTAAAGCTACCACATTGAAGGAGTTGAATGATAAAGATGAGATGGAGCTCATTGGTCTTATCGGCAATCTTAAAACCCATGAGATAGGGAAAGCGGTAAGAGAAGAAATGGTGCCACAAAAGAAGAAGACTTTCTCCTTCAAGTCTACTCCCGCCATCTCCGATGATGATGAAGAAGAAGAAGAAGATGATGAGCTATTTCTCCTCGTAAGAAATGTAATAAGAGCATACAACAAGGGAAAATATAATCATAGGAGATGACGACAAGGAAAGGAGGAAAAAAGAATCATTTGCTACAACTATCGAAAACCCGGACATATCGTGGCCGAATGTCTAGATTTCAGAAACAAGGTATCTTCTTCCATCAAGGAAAAGAAGACATTTATGAAGAAAGCTCTCAAAGCCACTTGGGATTCAGAAAGTGAATCTGAAGAGGAGGTGGACACTGCAAACATGTTTCATGGCAAACATACCCAAGGTAAATTCTGAACCATTTTTTAATAATAGTAGTGTTGGCCCAGAGGCCCTTCACTCTAGTTTTGATGATGATTAACTCATGTAGTTATAGTTTACTAATAATCTTGTGATATTTAGTTTCAGATATTTGATCAAGATATTAGTAGGTGTTTAGTTTCATCAAAGGTGTTTTGAAACTTTTCACATGATGATTCAAGAGCTCGAGCGTCAAGTTCACATCTAGCACTCGGTTGGAGTCAAGCTCGTTGGATCGTGTTTGGATCGTTCAACTTAGAGACGGAGTTCTACAAGAAGACTTCAGTTTATTTAGTTTAGTTTATTTTAGATCTTGTGTAAAAATTAGATAGTGTTGATATGCTCAAGTTCACAATACACACACAAGTTTAAAGTTTCATGTTTTAAGTTTATTGGTTTTTGGTTTTCGGTTTAACCAATAGAATTTCATGTCAAAACATAGATACAATATCTTTCATGTATATTAAATTCTATCCATATACAACATGCTTAAAAGTTGTTTAGATATCATGTTTATGTATCTACATGTGTTTGAAAAGATCAGGTTTCCATTTCAAAAATTCAAGTTTTGGAAAAATACAGTTTTTGGTTTAAGGTAAATTTTCAATCTCACAAAAATGGTTCAAATTGTTTAAAATATGTGATGAATTTTTATCACATATTTGTATTTCAAAGATCTAATAAGAACTGATTTTTGTGAAATTTATGTGATTTTATGGGATTTAATAGGAGATAAAAACCCAAGTTTTTAAATCCTATAATGGCTGGACTGGCTGTCTGCCGGTCGACCGGGCCGGTCGACCAGGACATAAGTCGGTCGACCGGTCCAGTCGACCGATGTGCACAGGATGTGCACGCAGCTAGGCTGGTGGGCTGGTCGACCGGGTCGGTCGACCGCCAGAGAGCTTCTGCTCTATGGAAAAGGCCCCGGTCGACTGACTGATCGATCGGCAGAGAGTTCTGCTCTCTGTATCTAGCTCCGGTTGATCGAGCGGTCAACTGACCAGAGAGCCGTTGCTCTCGAGATCCAGGCCCGGTCGACCGAGCGGCCGACCGGTGGGCGCAGCGGTCATAAATTTAACCGTTGGCGTCGATCAGAAGGGCAATTTTGCCCTTTGGCTGCTGCCAACGGGCCGATTGTTATGGGGCTATAAATACCCCATATATGAGCTGGTTTTGAACAAGTTTTTAGAGAGCAAAATTTTCAATCTTTACAAGTGTTTAACAGCAAGTTTTCAAAAGAGTTTTTGGGTTTAAAAGATCATTCTTTATTTTTTTTTAAAGTGTTGAAATTTCAAAGAAAATTGAGTCTTTTAGGAATTAGTTTTTGATCTAAATTTCTATATCTATTTGGAGATTTTCCCAAGTAATTTTATTTTTTCAAAATACTTTATTTTGTCACACTTGAGCTTATCTATCTATCCTATTTATTAGGATCTATTTTGTGGGAAAAATTGGTTTATGGTTGAGAGAGACCACCAAGTGTTGTAACCCTCCTTGATTTGTGACATCCCTCTAGTGAGAGGTGATTGTGTTTGATATCCCTCTAGTGAGAGGTGATTGTAGAGGTTGTGTTGGAATCTTTCTAAGTGTAGAGGTGATTGTTGTTGTGTGGCTAAGTGTCTTATCCCTCAAGTGTGAGGTTGATAGTTGTTTAGCTTAGTGCCTTGCCTCTAGTGAGAGGTTTTATTGGTTGAGAGAGGAGTTGTGTACTCCCAGTTTGTATTTACCCAAATCCTTAGTGGAGGTTCCTTGTGTGGGAAGTCCTGTGGATGAGTTAGTGGAAATCCTTCTGTGTGAAGGCGGGGACGTAGAGCTGTGTGCTCGAACCTCGAAACATGTCCTTGTGTTTGTGTTTGATCCACTTTCTCTAACTCTCTCTTACATTGTTCATTGTTCATATTGTTCATATCATATATATGCTTGGTTTGGTTGTGTGCCCATACTTGTGTTTAACTAAGAGAGCTTCATATAGCACCTCAACTCTTATTTAGAAGAATTTAGAGGAGATAGTCCAGAGCCCTTCACCGAAAATTGGCTACACTCTTTGGTTACACTAAGTGTGTTGCAATTAGTTTTTAATTTCGCATCATTTGTCATTAGATTAGCCTTACACCTATTCACCCCCCTTCTAGGTGTACTTTTGAGAGGAGTAACTCAAGAGAATTTATTAAATGTTTTTTAGAACTTTCAAATAGTTATGATTCTTTAAAGAAAAATTGCCTAACAATGAAAAAGGAAAATGAAGTTCTTCAAAACAAAGTTATTATTCTGTCAAAAGAAAAAGATGATTTGTTTTCCACTCTTTTATCAACACAAAGGGATTTTGATGCATATAAGATTTCATGTAAAGCTAAGTTTTCCAAGATTAATGAAAATGAAATTTCTATCTGAAAAACTAAAATCAAAAATTTGGAAAATGTTTTTAAAAAATGAGAGTTCAACAAAGCTAAATTAGAAGACATGTTTTCAAAGAAAAATTCTTCAAAGAAACACATTCATACTATACATGCTCACACACACACACCAAGCATGATCATACACCACATGTTCACCATGCTCATAAACTACATGTTCATCATGCATATTATGCTTTCAAATATGGGAGATTTTATAAATGTACTTATTATGACTGAAATGATCATCTAGCTAAATATTGTTATGATCGTATATATGGTACTAATAATCATGTTTGGTTTAGGAATGGTGCTAACCCCATGGACCCAAAAAGATATGGGTACCAAAATCCACCCCTATTGTATTTGATGTAGGTGTGGGCTCTCACTTAACGTGAGAGTAATGGTGCCTTGATGGTGGATGTATTTGAGCTTAATGGACACTACATTGGATGCATCACTTGTTGGCCCAAAGGCCTTCCACTCTAGTTTTGATGATGATTAACTCATGTAGTTATGTGTATTAATAATCTTGTGATTTTAGTTTCAGATCTTTAACCAAGATATTAGTTGGTGATTGCTTCAAAACTCTGTGATCCGGAAGCTTTCACATGTTGTTTCCAGAGCCTGAGCATCAAGATCATATATAGCACTTGTTGGAGTCAAGCTCAGAGTTTTGGAGTTTTGGATCGAGTCGGCTTGGAGACGGCGCTCTACAAGAAGACCTCGGTACCTAGTTTAATTTCGTGTTTAGATCCATTTATAAAGATTAGAATAGTTGATATGCTCAAGTTCACAATACACACACACGTTTTATGTTTTGATTTTGATTTTTCGGTTTTTGTTTAACCGACTTTGATTTTCATGAATAGTTGATCAATACAAGGTTACATGGTTTATGTATAGTAGATTCATTCTATATACATGCATGCTTAACTTCCTAAACAAACTTATTTGACTTACCTATTCATGTGGTTTAGGTTTTGTGTTTTAACAAAACATTATTTTGGAATTATGAACAAAAACTATGATATGTATATGTTTCTTGTATATTGGATTTCTATCCAGATGCAACATGACTAAATGTGTTTAAATATCATGTTTTTGTATTTGGATGAGTTTTGAAAAAATCAGATTTCCTATTGAAAAATCCAAGTTTGGAAAAATACAGGTTTTGGTTTTCGGCAATATTTTCTTAACACAAAAATGGTTCAAAATGTTTGAGATTTGTGTTGAAATTTTTAACACAAGTTTGTATTTCAAGGTATAATGATAAAACTATTTTTGTGAAATTTTAGAGATTTTATGGGAATTTTAAGCCATTAAAAACCTATGTTTTCTGTCCCATAATATAGCCTGCCAGGTTCTAGCGGTCGACCGGACCGGTCGACCGGACCCAGAGTCAGTCGACCGGACCGGTCGACCGACATGCACAAAACGTGCACGCTGGCCTGCCCATTAAGCCGGTCGACTGAGCGGTCGACCGACTGAAAGCAACCCACTCTCGGGTTCCTCCGGTTGATCGGGCGGTCGACCGGCCAGAGAGCCGTTGCTCTCTGGTTCAGGGGCCGGTCGATCGGGCGGTTGACCGGAAGCAGCAAATGGTCAAAAATCGACCGTTGGCGGGTCGACCGGCCGGTCGACCGGAAGGTCAATTCTGACCATTTTTAGCTACAACGGCTATATTTTTAAAGAGGCTATAAAAACCCCATTTGTGACCAGTTTTCTTTAAGAATTTTTTGGGCTAAAATTTCTGAGCTTTCTCTTGTGTTTATATAAGTTTGAAAAGAGTTTCTTTCTGTCAAAAAGATCAATCTTTACTGTTTTTAAAAGTGTTTCAATATTTCAAAGAAAAATAGTCTTTTGGGAATTTGTTTTGGTCTAATCATTCTATATCTTTGTGGAGATTTCTCAAATGATTTTTCTTTGTTTTAAACACTTTGTTTTCCACACTTGAGCTTCATTCTATCCTATCTATAGGGTCTTTGTGTTTGTGAGAAAAAGAGATTGGTTTGTGATCATTTAATCACCAAGTTGTAAACCCTATTTTTGCTTGGCTTTGTGCCTTTCCCTCATAGTGTTGAGGAGGTCGTGCAAGTGGGTTGCATCCCTCTAGTTGTGAGGTGATCCTTGTGTAGCTTTGTGCTTATCCCTCAAGTTGTGAGGTGATTGTTTTGGTTGGCTTGGTGCTTTGCCTCTAGTGAGAGGTTGTGGTTGTAAAGAGAGGAGTTGGGTACTCCTAGTTATTGTATTACCCCAAATCCTCGGTGGAGGTTCCCTGTGTGGGAGTCCTTTGTGAACAATCTAGTGGATTCGAAATCCTTCTGCGTGAAAGCGGGGATGTAGAGCTGGGTGCTCGAACCTCAAAACAAATCTTGTTGTTTACGCTTGATCCATTGACTCTTACTCTCTCTTTCTTTGTATTGTGCCTTGCATTATTTCATATTGATCATTCATATTTATATGCTTGGCTTGGTTGTGTGTGCATCACTTATTGGTTGCATTAAGTGTAATTGTAATTAGTTTTTAAATTCCTCATTTAGTTCATTAGATTATCATTATCACCTATTCACCCCCCTCTAGGTGATTTCAATTGGTATCAGAGCCTACGCTCCTGATATTTGGTTTAACCAACTAGGAGTGAGATCTTGGTTGCTAATCTACATTTGCATTCTCATTTGCACACATATAGTTTGCACTCATGGATAGCCCTCCTATGTTGATATTATAGGCTTGATATTTGGAAGGCCAAGATGAGTTGTCATTTGAAAGCATTAGGACATAAAGTTTATCATACCACCACTAAAGAATCCTACCCCAATGCTAGCAAGTATAAAAAGGCCAATGCACTAGCCCTTAAGACACTTAGAGCATCTCTTGATAAAGATCTTTTATATGTGTTTGCTCACTATGATTCGACTTTTGCAGCTTGTAGCATTTTGACTTCTCCCGAGCTACCAAAGATTATCGATAAAATGAGGAGATCTAGGAGAGACAAGTCTGACAAGCATTGCCTCATGGTTCAAGGGAATGACTCCCTTGAGGTACAATCAGAATCTCAACTAGATGATAGCTCTAGTTCCTATTGCTATGGGTGTTTAGAAGTACAAACCTTAAATGTAGAACTTGCTACAAAGCTTGAAAATTTTTTGGAAAAACATGACCTTTTGAAAAAGAAAAATTTTGAACTAAAAGAAGAATATAAGGATTTGTGTTCAAGTTTTTGAAATACACCTAGAGGGGGGGGTGAATAGGTGTAATTGCTAATCTAATGATCTTTTTAAACTTAATTGAATGAGTGATGCAACGATCTCTCAAAACACGACTAAGAGCCGAATACCCCGTGAGAGGTTCTGAACTCCTTCCTCCCAATTCCCCTTGAAATGGGTTAGAGGTGCGCAATGCAACCGTGTTGTATGAGATATGATCGATCAAGAGATGGATGAAATGCTATGATGAAGTACACACAATCAACAACTCAAGTAAAAAAACAAGAGAAGATTGCACAAGTAAAGGGTTAGTTCTCAAGCAAATAATTGAAGACAATATAAAGCAAGAGAAATGTAAAGCAAGAATAACGCAAGGCAATCGCAAACACAATTATTTGTTTCGAGGTTCGAGCCACCGCTCTAGTCCCCGCCTTCACCTCCGTGAAGGGTTTCCACTATCCACCGAGGATGCCGTACAAGTTTGGTCTACCGAAGACCCCAAGCCCTTAGCTTCACAACTTACAAAGAACTCCACCTAGGAGTTGTCTCCACAAGAATAAGGATCACAAGAACAAGAGTGATCACAACAAGATCACTAAACTCTTTCTCAAACACTTTTACAATTCTCACTCTTTTACAACTTCTCTATAGTATGAGTAAAGGACTTTTGGCTCTATGAAGTGTGGTGAGAAAACTTCAGTTGTAGAGTGATATTGGCAATCAAAACACAACTGAAAAACAAACTTTAAAAGAGTTGGAAATGAAAGCTTTGAAACAATTTTTCTCTTTCTCTTGAAAACAATGAAAAATAAGGATTTTTCTAGGTAAGTAACAAAGACCTATTGCCCTCTATTTATAGGGAGAGAATAGGTTAAAACTCTTTTCTTTTCACCTAATTTGACCTGCAAAAGGCCTCCAACAACTCTCTAAAACTCTGTTAAAGAAGAAAAAGAAAACAGTTTTTCAGACTTGCCCAAAGAGGAAAGAGCCATTGGGCTCTTGCAGGCGTAACGGTCGACCGGCCGGTCGACCGTTTGCCTAGTTGGCAAAGAGCCGTTGGCGCTCCGGTCGACCGTCCGGTCGACCGACCTCTTTGAGGAAACACAGTTTCCTTATACGGTCGACCGGGCGGTCGACCGAAACAAACCGAGAGTGGCCTGCTTTCAGTCGGTCGACCGGTCCGGTCGACCGACAGACGTGCACAAACGTGCACGTCCTGGCACAGGCGCCGGTCGACCGGGCGGTCGGCCGGTCAACCTGAAACAGGGAAATCTGGCAGATTTTTGGAGTTGGAAATTTTGTGAGAAAATATTTTGAGATACTTATAACTAAGTATTATGCAAAAATAGTCTATACACATGTTTTAAACAAGATATTCAATTTGTAAAAAGTTTGGATACATGTATATATAACTTAGGCATAAAACTTAGAAACAAACATTTTTAAAATAGAAATTTGTAAAAGGGAAAAGTGTGTGTGTGTATCCTAGAGCCAAATATCACATACTCAAACTTTAACATTCTATTCTTACAAAGTTCTAAGGACTTCAAGGCTTCAAGAGGGGCTTTCTCCACTTGATCTTCAATTTTGCATCTTGAGCCCAATTTGAGTTATCTTGAGTCCAAGTCACCTTCCTTTAGGGAAGAAAACACCTATGCAAGATAGAAAACCTGAAACACACTTAAACAACAAATAATATTAGTACAAATAATTAATATGTTTGTAATCATCAAAACACACTAAAGAAGGGTGATTGTAACCTTGGGCCAACAATCTCCCCCTTTTTGATGATGACAAAACATATAAGTTATTTAAACAAATAAAGGAAGAAGAGCTTGGAAAGCTCCCCTCAAACAATGCTATGTAAAAAAATAACTATGAGTAAGATACATGAAGCATTGAAAACATTGAAAACACAATATTTTTGTCAAAAACTTAAATACCAAAATTGAAATCAAACTTAATCTTATATACCAATTAAACTTATACTTTTTCTCTTAAACTTATAGTTTTAATCTTTTTCTCCCAAAACTCAAGTAAATAAACAAAAACTCAAACTATAAGCAAACTTATTTCTTTTTCTCCCCCTTTTTATCATACATCAAAAAGGGTTAAAATCAAAACAAACAAAACACCAAAATAGAAATATTTTTAAGAATCTATCATGCAAACATTCAACTCACCACAAATAAATGAAAATCTAGCATAATCTAGAGGTTTAGTAAAAATATCGGCAAGTTGAAAATCGGTAGAAACATAATCAATATCAATATCACCTTTCTCATAATGATCTCTAAGAAAGTGATACCTAATGTCAATGTGTTTGGTTTTACTATATTGATTTGCATTCTTTATCATGTGAATAGTACTAGTATTATCACAAAATATTTTAACATGATCAAAGTGTAAATCATAGTCAAGGAGAGTATGTTTCACCCAAAGAACTTGTGCACAACAAGCTCCGGCTGCCTGCAACATACTCCACCCGGCGGTTGAAAGGGCTACCGAATTTACTTTTTGGAAGACCAAGATACAAGACAATTACCTAAGAATTGACATGTTCCACTTGTGCTCTTCCTATCTACCCTACAACCCGCATAGTCGACATCCGAAAAACTCTTCATTTCAAATAATCCGTTTTAGGATACCACAAACCCATCTCAATAGTGCCCTTAAGGTATCTAATTATGCGTTTAATCACAATTATGTGAGATTCTTTAGGACAAGATTGAAAACGTGCACAAAGACAAACGGAAAACATAATATCCGGCCTACTAGCCGTCAAATAAAGCAAGCTACCTATCATGCTTCTATAAAGTTTAATGTCTACACTTTTACCTTGTTCATCCTTGTCAAGCTTGGTAGTTGTTGCCATGGGAGTTTTGCTTACTTTCGATCCTTCAAGCCCAAACCTTTTGATTAGTTCCTTTGTGTACTTGGCTTGATTGATGAAGATCCCATCCTTCTTTTGCTTGATTTGGAGTCCAAGAAAATAGTTGAGTTCCCCCATCATAGACATTTCGAATTCATCCTTCATGCATGATTCAAAAGCTTGGCAAAGAGATTCATTAGTAGAACTAAAAATAATATCATCTACATAAATTTGTACAATGAGAATATCATTTTCTACATGTTTTGTAAACAAGGTTGTGTCAATTTTACCTTTCTTAAAACCATTTGAAATCAAAAATGAAGAAAGTCTTTCATACCAAGCCCTAGGGGTGTTTTAAACCATAAAGAGCTTTATCTATTTAAAAACAAAATCCGGATGTGTAGGATCAACAAACCCGGGGGGTTGTTCAACATACACTTCCTCTTCAATAAAACCATTTAGAAAAGCACTTTTAACATCCATTTGAAACAATTTAAAATCTTTATATGAGGCAAATGCTAGTGTCATCCGTATGGCTTCAAGCCGTGCTACGGGTGCAAAGGTTTCTTCAAAATCGATTCCTTCGATTTGAGTGTAACCTTGGGCAACTAACCTAGCTTTATTCCTAACAACGTTACCCGATTCATCCAACTTGTTCTTAAAGATCCACTTAGTACCAATCGTTGGTCTATCGTGGGCCTAGGAACAAGGTGCCAAACTTGGTTGCGCTCAAATTGATTGAGTTCCTCTTGCATAGCTAGCAACAATATGAATCGGCCTCGGCTTCGAGGACGTTCTTGGGTTCAACATGAGAAATAAATGCATAATGTCCACAATAGTCATGAAGTTTAGAGCGAGTTGTTACCCCTTTTGATACATCACCTATGACGAGGTCCTTGGGATGATGTGGATTGTATCTCCAATCCTTTGGAAGTTGTTGAGTGGGCTCTTCTCCATTTGTTTGATCTTCATTTCCTTGAGCCTCTTGTATTTAGCTTCACTTCCTTCATCATCCTTTGGCTTGTCTCCCATAGTAGGTGTATCCTCCAAGGTCACTTTCTCCAAGCCTTCATGCAAAGCATCTATTTCTACAACATTCTTAACAAACAAGTTAGATTCCTCAAACTTAACATGTATAGATTCCTCAATAGTCAATGATGACCTATTGAAGACTCTATAAGCCTTACTAGTACTAGAATAACCCACAAATATAGCCTCATAAGATTTAGGATCAAATTTTCCTAAATTATCTTTTGTATTTAAAACAAAACATTTGCATCCAAAAACCTTGAAATATGAAACATTTGGTTTTCTAGAAAAGTACATTTCAAAAGAGGTTTTGTAGTATTTTTACACAAGAAACACGATTTGATATATAGCATGATGTATTAACGGCCTCGGCCCCAAATAATGTGGTAGACCGTATTCACTAAGCATTGTCCTAGCCATCTCTTGCAAAGTTCGATTTTTCCGTTCAACTACTCCATTTTGTTGTGGAGTTCTAGGACAAGATAGTTCATGCTTTATTCCATGTTCTTCACAAAAAGTGGTAAAGGGTTGGTTAATGAATTCACCTCCTCTATCACTTCTTATTCTTAAATCGAAACATCTTTTCTTTTCAACTCTTTTCTTAAAAGTTTGGAAATACGAAAATGCTTGATTTTTATGCTCAAGAAAGAAAACCCAAGTAAAACGTGAAAAATCATCAACTAAAACAAATGCAAATCTATTCCCACTTAGACTTTTGGTTTGTGTAGGGCCAAATAAATCCATGTGGATTAACTCCAAAGGACGTGATGTCATGATATCCTTAAGTGACTTGAAAGAAGACTTAGTTTGTTTCCCAAATTGACATGCGTCACAAACTCGGTCTTTTCAAAATTCAAACAAGGAATACCTTTCACCATTTCCTTTGTGTTAAGCCTAGATATGTGGTCAAAAGAAATGTGGCCTAATCTTCTATGCCACAACCAAGAGTCGTCATCGAGGGCTTTTAAACATGTTATATTACAAGACATATTTAACATATCTATCATATAAACATTACTTTCAGAAAATCGGAAAACACACAAGCATTAGAAATTCTATCAATTACTTTACAAACAACATTATCAAAAACTACATCAAAACCTTTATCACATAATTGACTAACACTCAAGAGATTATGCTTGAGACCGTCAACTTAAACTACATTCTCAATTAAAGGGATGTGCCAAGTTTTACATTACCAATACCGATGATTTTACCTTGGCGTCATCTCCGAAGGTGACGGTGCCACCTTCATGGTATCTTGATAGGGTTGCAAAGTTGTTGATATCCCAAGTCATGTGCCTTGAGCAACCACTATCAAGATACCACAATCCTCTACGTCGTTGGGCTTTGAAGGTACCTATCATTTAAACAAAGTTGTTGACTTTGGTACCCAAACTTTCTTGGGTCCTTGAAAGTTAGTGTTTCGAACCCAAACATTATGAAAAGATGCACTTAGTCTATCATAACAAAAATTGGCTAAGTGTCCTTTCCGCCCACAATGTGAACATGAGAACACTCTTCCATACATGAATGCATGATGAGTGTGTGAAGTGTGAGCATGCTTTGGGGGTTTGTCACGATGTAAAGGTTGTGTGGTATGAACATGAGCATGAGCATGGTGAACATTTTTCTTAGGGGCTTGTTCTTAGGAAACATGGCCTCTAACTTCTTCTTATCAAACTCACTACACTTTTTCTAAACAATACTTAAAGAATCTATTCTTTCCTTAAGCATGGTAATCTCATTAGCATCAACAAATGGGGACTTGCCTTTACAAGAAGTCTTATATTTATCAAATTCATTTTAGTGGAAACCAAAGTAGAATGCAAGTCATTATTTTCTTTAGAAAGATTTACAACTTGAAGACTAGAGATTCATTTTCCTTTTTCATTTTTAAATATTTTTTCTTTAAGAAGTCATAGTTGTGAGATAATTCTACAAAAGCTTCTCCTAACTCATCCATAGAAAGTTCATCATTAGGAGAAGTGGAAGGGGTTACCTTGCTTGTGCTTTCATTTGCCATGAAGCACATGTTGGCGGTATCAATCTCCTCCTCGGATTCACTCTCGGAATCCCATGTAGCTTTCATTGCCTTCTTCTTGTGAGGCTTCTTTGAGGTGAAGGGCTTCACTTTATCCGGACACTCCGCCACTATGTGTCCCGGTCTTTGGCAATTGAAGCATATGATCTTTCTTTCTTCTTTGCCTCCTTGCCATCTCCTTCTACCTTGGAATTTCGCCTTGTTGTACATCCTCCGGACATTCTTGACAAGAAGTGAGAGCTCTTCGTCATCTTCTTCTTCATCGTCTTCGTCGGAGTGTGTGGATTGGCTTTTGAAGGCTATAGTCTTCTTCTTGGAAGGAGCCATGTCCTCCCTCACTTTCCTCTCCATCTCATGGGTTTTGAGGTTCCCAATGAGACCAATTAGCTCCATCTCCTCCTTGTCATTGAGTTCCTTCAAGGTTGTAGCTTTTACTTCCCATGAAGGAGGAAGAGCCCGGATGATATTTCTTACTCTTTGATCGTTATCAATAGCATCACCTAGAGAAGAAAGTCCATTAGTAATCTTTGTAAATCTTGTAACCATATCATCTATGGTTTCATTTTCTTGCATGCAAAATTCTCATATTGGGACGAAGAAGGTCAATCTTAGCCCTCTTCACTTGTGAGGTCCCTTCATGTGTAACTAGTAAATGTGTCCAAATTTATATGCGG
>JAVJIF010034181.1:0-118179 GCA_038442645.1 Agave tequilana | reverse complement strand
TTGGCTCTTCTCCATTTGTTTGATCTTCATTTCCTTGAGCCTCTTGTATTTAGCTTCACTTCCTTCATCATCCTTTGGCTTGTCTCCCATAGTAGGTGTATCCTCCAGGTCACTTTCTCCAAGCCTTCATGCAAAGCATCTATTTCTACAACATTCTTAACAAACAAGTTAGATTCCTCAAACTTAACATATATAGATTCCTCAATAGTCAATGATGACCTATTGAAGACTCTATAAGCCTTACTAGTACTAGAATAACCCACAAATATAGCCTCATAAGATTTAGGATCAAATTTTCCTAAATTATCTTTTATTTTTAAAACAAACAAAACATTTGCATCCAAAAACCTTGAAATATGAAACATTTGGTTTTCTAGAAAAGTACATTTCAAAAGAGGTTTTTGTAGTATTTTTACACAAGAAAACACGATTTGATATGTAGCATGATGTATTAACGGCCTCGGCCCACAAATAATGTGGTAGACCGTATTCACTAAGCATTGTCCTAGCCATCTCTGCAAAGTTCGATTTTTCCGTTCAACTACTCCATTTTGTTGTGGAGTTCTAGGACAAGATAGTTCATGCTTTATTCCATGTTTTTCACAAAAAGTGGTAAAGGGTTGGTTAATGAATTCACCTCCTCTATCACTTCTTATTCTTGAAATCGAAACATCTTTTTCTTTTTTAACTCTTTTTCTTAAAAGTTTGGAAATACGAAAATGCTTGATTTTTATGCTCAAGAAAGAAAACCCAAGTAAAACGTAAAAAATCATCAACTAAAACAAATGCAAATCTATTCCCACTTAGACTTTTAGTTTGTGTAGGGCCAAATAAATCCATGTGGATTAACTCCAAAGGACGTGATGTCATGATATCCTTAATTGACTTGAAAGAAGACTTAGTTTGTTTCCCAAATTGACATGCGTCACAAACTCGGTCTTTTTCAAAATTCAAACAAGGAATACTTTCACCATTTCCTTTGTGTTAAGCCTAGATATATGGTCAAAAGAAATGTGGCCTAATCTTCTATGCCACAACCAAGAGTCGTCATCGAGGGCTTTTAAACATGTTATATTACAAGACATATTTAACATATCTATCATATAAACATTACTTTCACGAAAACCGGAAAACACACAAGCATTAGAAATTCTATCAATTACTTTACAAACAACATTATCAAAAACTACATCAAAACCTTTATCACATAATTGACTAACACTCAAGAGATTATGCTTGAGGCCGTCTACTAAAACTACATTCTCAATTAAGGGGATGTGCCAAGTTTTACATTACCAATACCGATGATTTTACCCTTGGCGTCATCTCCGAAGGTGACGGTGCCACCTTCATGGTATCTTGATAGGGTTGCAAAGTTGTTGATATCCCAAGTCATGTGCCTTGAGCAACCACTATCAAGATACCACAATCCTCTACGTCGTTGGGCTTTGGAAGGTACCTATATCATTTAACAAAGTTGTTGACTTTGGTACCCAAACTTTCTTGGGTCCTTGAAAGTTAGTGTTTCGAACCCAAACATTATGAAAAGATGCACTTAGTCTATCATAGCAAAAATTGGCTAAGTGTCCTTTCCGCCCACAATGTGAACATGAGAACACTCTTCCATACATGAATGCATGATGAGTGTGTGAAGTGTGAGCATGCTTTGGGGTTTTGCCACGATGTAAAGGTTGTGTGGTATGAACATGAGCATGAGCATGGTGAACATTTTTCTTAGGGGCTTGTTTCTTAGGAAACATGGCCTCTATCTTCTTCTTATCAAATCACTACACTTTTTCAAAACAATACCTAAAGAATCTATTCTTTCCTTAAGCATGGTAATCTCATTAGCATCAACAAATGGGGACTTGCCTTTACAAGAAGTCTTATATTTATCAAATTCATTCTTAGTGGAAACCAAAGTAGAATGCAAGTCATTATTTTCTTTAGAAAGATTTACAACTTGAAGACTAAGAGATTCATTTTCCTTTTTCATTTTAAATATTTTTTCTTTAAGAAGTTATAATTATGAGATAATTCTACAAAAAAGCTTCTCCTAACTCATCCATAGAAAGTTCATCATTAGGAGAAGTGGAAGGGGTTACCTTGCTTGTGCTTTCATTAGCCATGAAGCACATGTTGGCGGTGTCGATCTCCTCCTCGGATTCGCTCTCGGAATCCCATGTAGCTTTCATTGCCTTCTTCTTGTGAGGCTTCTTTGAGGTGGAGGGCTTCACTTTATCCGGACACTCTGCCACTATGTGTCCCGGTCTTTGGCAATTGAAGCATATGATCTTTCTTTCTTCTTTGCCTCTTTGCCATCTCCTTCTACCTTGGAATTTCGCCTGTTGTACATCCTCCGGACATTCTTGACAAGAAGTGAGAGCTCTTCGTCATCTTCTTCTTCATCGTCTTCGTCGGAGTGTGTGGATTGGCTTTTGAAGGCTATAGTCTTCTTTTTGGAAGGAGCCATGTCCTCCCTCACTTTCCTCTCCATCTCATGGGTTTTGAGGTTCCCAATGAGACCAATTAGCTCCATCTCCTCCTTGTCATTGAGTTCCTTCAAGGTTGTTGCTTTTACTTCCCATGAAGGAGGAAGAGCCCGATGATCTTTCTTACTCTTTGATCGTTATCAATAGCATCACCTAGAGAAGAAAGTCCATTAGTAATCTTTGTAAATCTTGTAACCATGTCATCTATGGTTTCATTTTCTTGCACGCAAAAATTCTCATATTGGGACCGAAGAAGGTCAATCTTAGCCCTCTTCACTTGTGAGGTCCCTTCATGTGTAACTAGTAAATGTGTCCAAATTTCATATGCCGACTTGCAATGAATAACTCTAGCTATGTCATCATCATTAAGGACTTGCAATGAAAGCTTTGAAACAATTTTCTCTTTCTCTTGAAAACAATGAAAACCAAGGATTTTTTCTAAGTGAATAACAAAGACCTATTGCCCTCTATTTATAAGGAGAGAATAGGTTAAAACTCTTTCTTTACACCTAATTTGACCTACAAAAGGCCTCCAACAACTCTCTAAAACTCTGATAAAGAAGACAGAAAAAACAGATTTTCAAACTTGCCCAAAGAGGAAAGAGCCGTTGGCCAGCAGCAGGCTTGGCGGTCGACCAGTCCGGTCGACCGTCGCCTTGCTGGCAAAGAGCCGTTGGGCTCCGGTCGACTATCCGGTCGACCGTCTCCTCAAAGGAAACACAGTTTCCTTAGGGCGGTCGACCGGGCGGTCGACCGAAACAACCGAGAGTGGCCTGCTTACAGTCGGTCGAGCAGGCCGGTCGACCGACAGGCGTGCACAAACGTGCACGTCCTGACACAGGCGCCGGTCGACCGGGCGGTCGGCCGGTCAACCTGAAATAGGGAAAACTGGCAGGAATTTGAAGTTGGGATTTTTGTGAAAAAATATTTTGAGATACTTATAACTAAGTATTATGCAAAAATAGTCTATACACATGTTTTAACAAGATAGTCAATTTGTAATAAGTTTGGATACATGTATATATAAACTTAGGCATAAAACTTAGAAACAAACATTTTTAAAACATAGAATTTTGTAGGGAAAAATGTGTGTGTGTATCCTAGAGCCAAATATCATATACTCAAACTTAACATTCTATTCTTACAAAGTTCTAAGGACTTCAAAGCTTCAAGAGGGCTTTCTCCACTTGATCTTCAATTTTGCATCTTGAGCCCAATTTGAGTTATCTTGAGTCCAAGTCACTTTCCTTTAGGGAAGAAAATACCTATGCAGGATAGAAAACCTGAAACACACTTAAACAACAAATAATATTAGTACAAATAACTAATATGTTTTGTAATCATCAAAACACACTAAAGACGGGTGATTGTAACCTTGGGCCAACATTTATGCTTTATTGGCTTAGAGTGTTGAATTTCTTGTGGATTTCTTATTTCATGAAAAATAATTTTTTTGCTTATCCTTACTTGAAGGATTTCGTACTAGTTTAAAAATTTTCCATTTAACTAGTTACGGTATTCCTCATATGTAGTTGAAAAACTCTACCAAAATTTTTTTCAAACTAAGCTTATTTTCAAATCTATTTTTGAAAACCCCTACCTTCTACGGGAGGTTGGATGGGAGTCCATGCCTTGTATGTTTATATGAAAATCATTTTAAACTTGTGCATGAGATGGGAGGATTAGTTATATGAGTTATACCATGCTTTTATTGTTATGTCAATTGGTATCATTGAACTCTTTCAATAGGTATCATTTTGATCTTTTTGTATACTCATATGTTTATTGTGTATGTATATTTTCAATTGGTATCATCTATTAGTGATTGGTACTCATTCTATTTCATACACATATACTTGTTTTATTTGTGCTTAAGATATAAATTTTTCACACAAATCTTGTTTATGATAGAGCTTGAGTTTCAACTATTACTTCAATTGATTCATTTTTCAATTAGTATCTTTATTCAAGCTTATTTAAAAAAAAAAAAAAAACTATGCATAGGCTTGTTAAATAAGAGTATTCATAGTTTTTGTTGGTATTTCATAAGGGGGAGAAAATTCGATTTTCATATTTCAATTGGCATTTGTATTTCCACTCCCTTACTTTATGATAGAAAATAGTCATTTCAATTGTTTATTTGGCTTAAAGAAAAATACTATCTTTTGATATCAAGATGTTTTGTGTTTTAAATTGGTATCTAAAATTTTGTTTTAAAGAAAATACAAAAGTTTTGATTTATATTGATTATATGCAAGGAGAGCTTAACATCTCTTCTACATATAGATTCATGTTGAGTGTATTATGTATTGAAGAGCTTAACATCTCTTCTTTATGTGGTACACGTGTGTAGGGGGAGCTTCACATCTCCTCTTATGCATTACATAATGTGTGTTATGTGAATTAGGGCTTAACATCCCTCTTTCATGTAATGCATATGTGTAGGGAAGCTAACTTAGCGTCTTCCTCTTCATGAATGTATATAGCATATAACATTTATTGATCTTTGTTTATTTTCAATTGATATCAAGATGCTTCATTGACATATTTTTCTATTTGATATCATGTTGATTATAGTCACCCCTTATTGATCTTATTTTTTGTTTTAGACAAAAAGGGGGAGAACATTGTTTGTATTGTTTTGATTGACAAAAAGGGAAAGAAAGATTTTTACCCCTCATTTATTGTTTTGATTGTTTACCCCTTTGTTGATGATTGACAAAAAGGGGGAGAATTATTTGAGAGTTTAACATGCATATATAAACTCAAATCCTTCTATGCATGATTGGTACATGTTTTTTATATGCATACTTATGTTTTTGTATATATTAAGTTTTATTGGTAAGTTTTATTGGTATCTAGAGCATCTAGTGTTCTTGTTAATGTTTTATTATTTAATTGGTAACTAGAGCTTCTAGAATATGTTTTATGCATATTGATGCATACATGTTTATGTACATTCATTGCATATCTTTTATTTATTTGGTTATGCATGAGTTAAGGGGGAGCTTCTTTGAAGCTTAACTTTAATCCATGCATATATAACTCCATGAGTTTTGTCATCATCAAAAAGGGAGATTGTTGGCCCAAAAGCCTTCCACCCTAGTTTTGATGATGATTAACTCATGTAGTTATGTTTACTAATAATCTTGTGTTTCTAGTTTCAGATTCATTAACCAAGATATTAGTTTATGATTAGCTTCAACAAGGAGTTTAGAAGCTTTTCATAGCGATTCCAGGGCCAAAGCTTCAAGATCACACATTGCCTAGCCCATGGATGGAGTTTTGGAGCAAGTCAACTTGAAGATGAAGATCATCAAGAAGACTTAGGTATCCATAGTTTAGATAGTGTGTTTTTAGATCCATTTGTAAAGTTTAGTATAGTTGATATGCTCAAGTGCACAACACACAGAAGTTTTATGTTTTGAATTTGGTTTTCATGAATAGTAGATCAAAACAAGTTTACTTTATTTCTATGTATATTAGATATGTTCTAGATATACATACATGCTTCATATCTTAAACAAACTTATTTTGACTATCCTATTCATGTTTTGGAAAATCAAGTTTGATAAAAATACAAGTTTTGGTTTTGATAAAATTTGCAAGACTCAAAATGAATTGATATGATTGATATATGTCTTGAATTTTTATCACTTGTTTGTGTTTCAATATAAAATGATAAAACAAGTTTTGTGAATTTTTAGAAGACTTAAAGATTTTTTCAAAATATTTTTAAACTGGTTTTCTGACCCAGATTTCTGTTCCAGGCTTCAATCAGTCGACTAGTCAAACTGACCTAGTCGACTTGGGTGAAGTCGGTCGACCGGGCCGGTCGACCGACGTGCACAAATCTGTGCACGTTTGGCAGCTTTGGGACGGTCGACCCAGACGGTCGACCGGGCTGAGAGCAGTGATCTCTGTTTGTTTGGGTCGACCGGGCCGGTCAGTCGTGGTTAGCCAACGGTCACATTTCTGACCGTTGGCGGTCGACCGGGCCGGTCGACCGTCAGCCTGTCAGGCTGCCACATCAGCCTAACGGCTAGTTTTCTGATGGGCCTATATAAACCCCATTTCTTTGAGATTTTGGCCAAGGTTTTTAGAGACAAAATTTTCAGACTTTCTCTACTATTTTAAAGAGTTTTAAAAAGAGTTTTGTGCTTTAAACTTCCAATCTTTATTGTTTTGGGTTTTTGGAAAATCAAAGAAAACTAGGGTTTTGGGAGATTGTATTGATTTTCATTTTCTATCATTTACAAGAGATTTCCCTAGTAGTTTTTCTTTGTTGCTTGTTTCTAAAACATCTTGTTTCCACACTTGAGCTATCTTCTATCCTAATCTATTAGGATCATTTGTTTTGTGAAAAAAGAGAAAAGAAAAGAGAGATTGTTTGTGGTTGAAAGAAACCACTAGTTGTACACCCTTGTTCCTTTTGTATCCCTCTTAGGTAGAGGTGATCGGGTGATTGGTTTGCTCCCTCTAGTGAGAGGTGGAGTTGGTTTGTAAACCCTCTTTGGTAGAGGTGTTGGTTGTTGGTGGTGTTTGGCTACGGGCCTACCCCTCGGTTGTGAGGTGGTTGTTTGAGAGAGGAGTTCGGTACTCCCGTGTTGTAAAAATCCTTCTCGGTGAAGGTTCCCTCGGTGGGAGTCCTCAGTGGACGTTATAGTGGATTGGAAATCCTACACGGTGGTGAAGGCGGGGATGTAGAGCAAGGTGCTCGAACCTCGAAACATATCTTGCCCTTTGCGTTTGATCCACTTGTCTCTCAACTCTCTCTCTTTATATTGTGCATAGCATCATCCATATCATACATATCTATTTGCTTGTGTTGCCTTGCATATATTCATATTGCTATTCATCCTTATTTGCTTGGCTTGCTTGTGTGTGTGCCTAACTTATACTTAACCAACAAGAGCTTCACATAGCACCTTAACCCATTCAAGGGGAATCAAGAGGAGTTAGTCCAGAGCCCTTCACGGGGAATTCGGCTACACTTGTTGTGTTATATTAAGTTTGTGCAAGATTTGCATTAGCTTCCGCATTTAGCGCATTTAGTTATTAGATTAGCACTTACACTTATTCACCCCCCCCCTCTAGGTGTTTTTTCATAGGTGAGGGTGAGTACATACGTATATATATACATGCATGTATATTAGTATATGTATGTGTATGCGGGGATATATCATATATATATGGGTGCGTTTGTTAATATGTGTCGTGTGCTGTAAGTGTGTATGTACAAGTATATTATATGTGTTTGGTTGCATGTTACAGCGTTTCGGACTCGATCGGGCGATCCAAACTTGGTAACCAGAGATTTAGATTTGTACCCATTCTGGACCTGATACACTGGAGATTCGAAGACCGATGCGGGGGATGATTTGGAGATCCGTATCGGTTCATGCAGGGAACAAGATAACGATTCGGTTCCAAAACAACATCATTTCCTGTGAGTATTTGCGCATCATTTCATGTGAGTGTTTGTTTTTATCTTATTTCCTTATTTACCATTGTCAATATGTATTTGTTTTACTTTTATCATTTCATGTGACTATTTAATATATTTTACAAGTGTGATTACCTGTATCACTTCATGAGGCATCAGTGATTGTTTACCATATTTGTGTAGTTGATATGAACTTGTATCAGTGTCATTTCATGTGTTGGTAGTTTGTCGTTGTTGGCTTAGGCCTAGTATTGGAAGACCTATTGGATTCGATCTATTGATGGGCTGGATTAGTTTTATTTGAGCATTAGGTTCATATGGACCTTGTATTTTGACATTGAGATATTAGCCTTATATTATTTCATGTACAATAATTACCATTGCGGACTCGGACTAGCTGTAAAGGAACTTGGACTGTATACCAGATTGTGTTGGAACTTAGATTTTGATGATACCATTTGTGATGTAGATGCATTGGAGCTCTATCTCAAAAGCTATTGCTGAGTTCTAATTGCTCAAGACTACTCAAGGATATTGGCTATTTTTGTGTATTTTTTATAGAATGTTAAAAGCCTTGATCACACACACAATATAGTCTTGTAGTCGACTTATACCCAAATTTAGTCGACTAATATATCCTCTAGTTGACTTACTACTTTATGTAGTCAAATAAGTCTTTCCCCATATATATATCAACTTTTTGTTTCTTTACTGTAAGCATATTAGTCGAGTTACCTACACTACTAATCGACTAATTCAAGTTGTAGTTGACTAACCCTTTCTGCTGGTCAACTAATTATAGTTTCCAGAAACTTATCATTTGTGTCAGTCTTGATATAGTCAACTTGATCTCTTAGTCGACCAATCTCCTAACCTAGTCGACCATAGATAGTTTCTGACTGTTAAACAGTTATTGTTATTTTGGTGTTTATCCAACGTTCTAGTATTCAAATTTGAATTGATAACTTCCCTAACCGACCATATATTTCACCTATAAATAGGAATGTTGTCCTAGGATGTTTACACCAATTAAAATCATAGTTTTAAAAACACCTAGAGGGGGGGTGAATAGGTGTTATGCTAATCTAATGCTCTTTTTAAAACAAGGATGTATGATGCAAGCGGCCACTCAAAACAAGAAATTGAAGCCGAATTTCCCGTGAAGGGCTCTAGAACTTCTCCTCTTTGATTCCTCTAGATTATGAATTGAGGTGCGTAATTGCTTCCTTGTTGATATGAGTATAGACCGAGAAATGCAAGAATATGAAATGAATGCAATATTAAAACAAGGCAAGTATTAGCACAAGTATAAGAATGTAAAGCAACAAAGAGCAAAGGGAAATCAATCGCAAACACAAGAGAATTTGTTTCGAGGTTCGAGCCACTGCTCTACGTCCCCGCCTTCACCACTATGAAGGATTTCTACTAAATTCACAAAGGAAACTTCCACACAGGAACCTTACACCTAAGGGATTACAATTGGTCTACACAAGAGCGGAATACCCAACTCCAACAATACAATCCTCACACAAGAGGAATCACAGCTCAAATGAATATAAGTCACTTGGTGATATAGAAAGACCACAAACACTCTCTTACAACTTTTTATAGAGTGGAGAATAATTTTTGGCTCAAGAAGTGAAGTGAAAGAAAAAATTCAGTAGTAGAAGTTAAGAAGACTTGAAAACTAACTGAAAAATTTTGCAATTAAAAGAACTTTGAAAATGGAAAGTAATGAAACACTTCTTCTCTTGAAAACTTGAAAACTTGAAAACTTAGATATTTTTCTTGTGAAAAACCAAAGACCCATGACCTCTATTTATAGGCAAAGGATAAATACCATTCATAATTGATACCAGGTCATTAGGGGTGAGTTTAGCCACTTAGAAATAAGAAATAGCCGTTGGAACCCATAAAAAACAAAAACAGCCAGAATAAAGTCATTGGTGGCAATCTGGACAGCTGCCAGTCGACTGAACGGTCGACCGGCAGGCCACATGGCAAACTAGCCGTTGGCTCCGGTCGACCGCCAGGCAAAATGAAAAGAAAATTTTGTTCTGCGGGTCGACCAGCCCGGTCGACCGGCACAACCCGAGAGCAAGGGTCCTGCAGTCAGTCGACCGCAAGGGTTGACGGTCGACCGACCCGGTCGATCGGTAGACATGCACAGCGTGCATGCCTACGGCCACAAGGTCCGGTCGACCGGCCAGTTGACCGTTAAAGCCTGAAACAGTGTCGGTCGGCCGGACGGTCGACCGTAATGGCCTGAAATATGAAGTAACTAGATTTTTGGATTTTGAAGTATTTTAAAAAGATTTTGTATGGATTTTAGGGTAAAGAAGCATAGTATAGGAGATAAAATACATGTTCTAAACTTGATATAAAAATTTGAAAAATTATGAAACATGTATATCAACCAAATATGCAACAAAACCAAACTACCCAAAAACTTGTATTTTGAAAAGTGTATTTTGTGTGTGTGACTTGTTGAGCACAACTATCATATCCTTACTCTTTAACATACTAAAAATTCTTACAATGGTTTATGAGACTACAAGATCTTCAATCCGGGCTTTTCATATGCATCGTTGAATAACTTGAATTCTTGATCCCGTTTTTGAGTCAACTTGAGTCAACACCACCTTCCTTTAGGAAGAAACATCTTGAAATCTAAGAACCCTGAAATAATTTTAAACACTTAAACTGGATTAGTACAAATAACTATATATGTTTTGTGATTATCAAAACTCTAAAACCGGGTGATTGTAACTATAACACCCCGCTCCCGGAATACGTACTTAGTTGCGTATTCATATTTTTTGATCGTATTTTTCGATTTGCTTCCTGTATTTGTTTTGTATTATGAATTATTTATATGATCGTTTTGCCTTGGATCTGGATTCGTGAACTCGGAGTCAGCCCTACTCTGAACCGGGGGACCGATCCTAGTGTTTTGCTTGATTTGGTCTTTTCGCTATTCCGATTCGACCGATTTCAGTTTTAAACATCATTTTCCAATATTTTAGATTTTCTATGATTTTCTGGAATTTTCCTGAATTAAATTGTAAATATTCAAAACCGGTGTCGACCAGTGCCCTGACCGATTTCCAGATATTTAATTTACAAACGTATTGGAATTACTAGAAGTGTCTTTTTATATTATTTCTTAAAATCACATTTCCTATCTAAATACTTTTTCTGAGGATTTTATGAATTTATGAAAATTCCACCGGATTGGGTGTCGGCCAGTATCGCTGGTTGATTCCAGGATTTTTAGTTTACAATCGGAATTGAATTTCTGAATTCTGCTTGCACTTTACTTCTTAAAATCATATTTTATTCTTTAATACATTTTCTGGGATTTTTCAGATTTTATCAAAATCCGGCCGACCCGGTGTAGACCGGTGTCAACGTTTGACTTCGGGATTTTTATCTTGAAAATGAGATTGAATTTCTGAAAATCGATTTCACTAAAAATCTTTATATAATATTTATTATTTTTGAGAATTTTTGGAAAGCTTTCCGAGTTACTTTATTTTTCGGGCTTTTCTTAAGTTTTCGGTGTTTTCCCAGTTACCGGAATTTTATCTAAATATTTTACTCTTCTCATTTTCTCTCTCCTCACTAGATGCGAGTTTCACCTACCTGAATTCTGCATTTAATACAGAGATCCTCTCCATTCTACATTTAATGCTTGTCCTGCAAGATCAACTCTAAGTCTTATCACCATGCCTTTTTTATCTTTTCTGAATCTCGGGTTTTTCCCCCCCAGACGCAGCTTTCATTTTCCGCGTCTGGCTTTGTTTTGCCTAGACGCGGATTCTCTTTTTGGGGACGCAACATTTGGCAAGAGACGCAAGTCTCTTTGAATCAAATCATGGCATCATTATTATAATATTTTCTCCCCCTTATAAAACCACCCCACTCCTTCTCTCTCTTTCATTTCCCTTCTTCTTCTTCATTTTCCAGCCAACAGGCTGCAAACGACCAGCAGCCTAAGAGCCTCCTTCTCCCTCCTTTTGGCCACCCATTTCTCCATCATTTTCCTCCATTTTCACCACAAATTCCACCATCATTCTCTTCTTCATCTCCTCCTCCATTCCAACAACAACAACAACCATAACCCCATCTTTTCCATCTTCTTCTTCCTCTTCTTTTCCATCAAATAACCCATTTTCATCACAACCTTCTCCACCATCTCCACCACCATATACTCCACCTTGGCCACCAACGACCATGCCATCTCCTTCTCCTCGTCGTGCTCTTTCCGACGAGTTATAGCTTCGTTCTCCGAAGCCTCGTTTCCGAAACTCCATTTTCACCATATGAACTACACTTGCACCCCACAATTTGCTTGGGCTTGGGCTTGGCTTACCGGATTCCGGCCACCTCCGGCCGCCGCTGGCGACCACCGGCCATGGCCGGCTACCACCCCATCATCTTTTCAAGGGCCGGCCACCTCCATTGGATTGGGGCCGAGCTCTTCTTCGTCGGTAACATCTCCGATGATTATTGCGGTAATCGTTCACGATTATTCCGGTAATCATTACGGTGACGATTACAACGACAACAACTAACATCACCATCACCTCTACTATTTTCCACCACCATCTTCACTTCCACCATCACTTTCACCATCACAACATCACCTCCATCTCCACTACTTAAACTTCCAACATCACCTTTCCCTTCCTCTCTCCCTCTGTATATTGCTAACGCGGATCTCACTCCCGCGTCCAGGCAATTCCTAACGTGAGTCTTCGCGTTCTTGGCATCTGTTTAACGCGGCCTTCGCGTTCTTGTATCAACGCAACGCGAAATCCAGGCCCGCGTCTGTATCCCTTTCGTATCTATACGACGCGAAGCTAATGCCCGCGTCTGTGTTCTCCTCGTGCCCTGACTTGAACCCGGGTCTCGAACCCCGCGTTTGTGGCACCTTCGCGACGTGATTCCTGCCTCTGTGATTCCCGCGTCTGCTATTCCCGCGACGCGACTCCCACAACGCGACTCCCGCGTCTGCGACCCCCGCGTCTCACTCTCAAACCCGCGTCCTCCTGTGCACACTCTCTCTCCTTGTGCACTCTCTCTCCATATACTTCTCTCTCTAGCTCTCACTTTCTCTCTCCTCTCTCTCATTCTCTTTCTCTCTCTTGATTTTCTCCTCTCTATCTATCACTCTCTTTAACGCGTTTAAGCGTTGGTTACCTGAATTCCGGAGATCAGGGACTTCACAGTATTTTCTGTAGATCTAGGCGAGTGTCCTCGCCCTCGCCTCCATTTGGGTTTCCCCGCTTTGTCGGGTCGACATGTATTTTATTCCATGTTTTCATGTATTATGTATTGGGCTGAGTCCCTGTATTTGTGTATGGCCGAGTGCCAATGACTGGACCCTTCAGCCTCCGGTCTCTCACTATCTCGAAAGAGACGTGATTGAGACCGTCAGGTTTCTCTGGACCCTTCAGCCTCCGGTCTCTCACTATCTCGAAAGGGAAGTGATTGGGACCGTCAGGTCTCTCCGCCCTTCAGCCTCCGGTCTCTCACTATCTCGAAAGGGAAGTGATTGGGACCATCAGGTCTCTCAGCTCCGCCTGGTTATCATGATCAGCGTTCAGCGCTTTACCACTAGATTCGTCTAGGCGAGATGCTGTCGGAATTCCTACTCGCACCTTAAGCCGAGTTGTCCCGGTAACCTAGCCAGACGCTCCAGTGTTAAATACTGTTTGCTGTCTGTACACTCCAGCTTGCTCAGCTCCACTTGAATGTGCTCAGCTACTATTCTATCACATGCCATGTACTTACCTGACATGTTAACACTTGGCATGCTTTATACATGCTACTATTTAACACTTGTTTGTATCACCTGTCAACTGATATGTTATTACTAGACATGCTACTACTTGGCAAGACCCCTTGTTATGACATGACTTGCCACCGGACTAATATCAATCTCTTGACATGACTGGTTACCTGTCTAATATCACCATCTTGTCATGCTATCCCTTGACACCCGGCATGATATACTTGACCTGTGATTATCTCATTTACGGGAATACTATACTTGTTATCCTGCATTTCATGCAGTGACTTGAATCTTGTACTTGTTATCCTGTATTATATATATAGTGACCTGAATCTATAGTACTCATGTACTCGTGAACTCCTGATCATGTCTTGTACCTGCTATTCCCGTAAATTGATAATCATAAATTAAATTCTAATAAGACAACTTGCACCTGGTTTGGGGGAAACTGATGGGCCCTGATTAATCATGTTTATGGTGGTCTTATCGAGCCGCGCGTGGCCACATTCTTGAGGGATCACCTGGCGGCCACCAGGGATTCCGTGGGGTGTGCTGGCACCCCTACTCCTGTTTATTCCTGCCGGGTATGCACACGCCCTAGGCCTATTTCTATGGGATCTGCGATACTCTATTCCTGTTCGGGCGTAAATAAGTCCCGGTACCTAGCGGTACGTTCCGGCTCAGCACCGGATACTCCTGGACCGTTGTCCCGGGCATGTACGGGGCCCATCCAAAACATGATTCATCGATCTTTATCAGTTTCCAAATAAATTGCTATATAAGTTGTGAGTGGAAGTATGTGGAATGGGACACATACTGAAGCCTGGAACTTAGACGGCTACAATTATAATAAGATGCTAATATACAATTTGCAGTGCCGTTTTGTAACTCGGGTTGTATGTGCTTGGATTATGGTGACATGGGATAAAGGTATATAGATGAGGGTTTCCTTGTTTGGATTATTCCTTCGAGGTACTAATCTCATGGGGCCGTGACTTAAGCTTGTACAATCGGTTTTGCTCGTAATCGGTTTTATTCGATTTTATCGGTTTTTATCTGTTTTATGATAGTTTAGGAGATATCTGGTGTTGCCCTATCTACTTTACTTCTCATCTCTTTACCTTCTCTTATCTTATCATACCATAAGTAGTTCCTGCTTGATATCACTTGTTTATATCTACTTGCTCCTGCATGCTTACCTATGCTCGCCACTTGGCATTCGTATCACCACTCGCCTGGGGAGTTCTATCTGACTCCCCTGGATCCTCATGTCCAGGTCATGGAGCTTGGAGCGTGTGGATTCCCCCAGTTGCTGATCAGAGTGGTGCAGCGGTAGCGTGGATCTCCAGCAGGCCGCCCAGAGCGCTATTCTTCCAGGCCCCTTGTGCGCCTCTTGAGTTTTCCTTTTGTAAACTCGTGAGTGCCTTATACTGTTCATACATGTACATATCTTTATAATCTTTCAATTGCGCATATCAGTGATGTAATATTCATGTAATATTGGATCACCTCTGGTGATAACTTTGTAATTGTACTCATGTGTTGGAATGTATAATGCACCACTTGCTTCCGTACTCTGATTCTTGCCTGTACTGATGCTTAGCGTATATACGTGAGGGTATTTCTGACCTGCGTATATACGTCGCAGTAACGTCTCCATACCCGTCGGATCGGGGCGTTACAGGGTGGTATCAGAGCCTAGGCTCTACATCCTCAGTACGTCCAGATGGCAAATTAATGGTAAAGAAATTTGCAACTGGAATGCATGAGTCCTGGTTATACAGTCCAACTACAAGTACAGAGTTATCTATTCTTTCTTGATCATCCTTCCTTTGATTCCTAGTCCCTTCCATATATCCACTGTTTTGGTTTTTCGTAGCCTTTATGCCAACTTAAGATATGATCGACTAGAAAGGTAGCGGCTGGCAATGAATGAAGCTATTATATGATCTCTTCGGCCAACTCTATGAAGCTCGGTATTCTCAGGATTGATCCACGATTGGGTTATCTTTCAGAAGTTGGTATCCGGATTTCTCTACGACTTTTATATATTCTTGGCTATATCTTTCAGAGTGATCGATGCCTGGTCTTCGGATTCTTAATTATCGGTCTTCTTTATTTATGGTCAGTATTATTTGGCATCGTTTGAAGATTTATGCGGCAGGAAGTGCAGAAGATGTCTATATTCAGATTATTGTTCAGTCGACTTGGGAGCCCTACCTGCAGTGATTCATATCTTGATTGGTATAATTCCTGTCCTTGTCCCTTTCATCTTCCCCTTATCGAAATTGCGAGGACGCAATTTTTTGTAAGGTGGATGGAATATAACACCCCGCTCCCGGAATACGTACTTAGTTGTGTATTCATATTTTTCAATCGTATTTTTCGATTTGCTTCCTGTATTTGTTTTGTATTATGAATTATTTATATGATCGTTTTGCCTTGGATCTGGATTCGTGAACTCGGAGTCAGCCCTAGTCTGAACCGGGAGACCGATCCTAGTGTTTTGCTTGATTTGGTCTTTTCGCTATTCCGATTCAACCGATTTCAGTTTTAAACATCATTTTCCAATATTTTAGATTTTCTATGATTTTCTGAAATTTTCCTGAATTAAGTTGTAAATCTTCAAAACCGGTGTCGACTAGTGCCCCTGACCGATTTCCAGATTTTTAATTTACAAACGGATTGGAATTACTAGAAGTGTCTTTTTACATTATTTCTTAAAATCACATTTTCTATCTAAATACTTTTTCTGAAGATTTTATGAATTTATGAAAATTCCACCGGATTGGGTGTCGGCCAGTATCGCTGGTTGATTCCAGGATTTTTAGTTTATAATCAGAATTGAATTTCTAAATTTCGCTTTCACTTTACTTCTTAAAATCATATTTTATTCTTTAATACATTTTCTGGAATTTTTCAGATTTTATCAAAATCCGGCCGACCCGGTGTAGACCGGTGTCAACGTTTGACTTCGGGATTTTTATCTTGAAAATGAGATTGAATTTCTGAAAACCGATTTCACTAAAAATCTTATATAATATTTATTATTTTTGAGAATTTTTGGAAAGCTTTCGAGTTACTTTATTTTTCGGGCTTTTCTTAAGTTTTCGGTGTTTTCCCAGATACCGGAATTTTATCCAGATATTTTACTCTTCTCATTTTCTCTCTCCTCGCTAGACGCGAGTTTCACCTACCTGGATTCTGCATTTAATGCAGAGATCCTCTCCATTCTACATTTAATGCTTGTCCTGCAAGATCAACTCTAAGTCTTATCACCATGCCTTTTTTGTCTTTTCTGAATCTCGCGTTTTTCCCCCCCAGACGCAGCTTTCATTTTCCGCGTCTGACTTTGTTTTGCCTAGACGCGGATTCTCTTTTTGGGGACGCAACATTTGGCAAGAGACGCAAGTCTCTTTGAATCAAATCATGGCATCATTATTATAATATTTTCTCCCCCTTATAAAACCACCCCACTCCTCTCTCTTTCATTTCCCTTCTTCTTCTTCATTTTCCAGCCAACAGGCTGCAAACGACCAGCAGCCTAAGAGCCTCCTTCTCCCTCCTTTGGCCACCCATTTCTCTATCATTTTCCCTCCATTTTCACCACAAATTCCACCATCATTCTCTCCTTCATCTCCTCCTCCATTCCAACAACAACAACAACCATAACCCCATCTTTTCCATCTTCTTCTTCCTCTTCTTTTCCATCAAATAACCCATTTTCACCACCACCTTCTCCACCATCTCCACCACCATATACTCCACCTTAGCCACCAACGACCATGCCATCTCCTTCTCCTCGTCGTGCTCTTTCCGACGAGCTATAGCTTCGTTCTCTGAAGCCTTGTTTCCGAAACTCCATTTTCACCATATGAACTACACTTACACCCCACAATTTGCTTGGGCTTGGGCTTGGCTTACGGATTCCGGCCACCTCCGGCCGCCGCCGGCGACCACCGGCCATGGCCGGCTACCACCCCATCATCTTTTCAAGGGCCGGCCACCTCCATTGGATTGGGCCGAGCTCTTCTTCGTCGGTAACATCTCCGATGATTATTCCGGTAATCGTTCACGATTATTTCGGTAATCATTACGGTGATGATTACAACGACAACAACTAACATCACCATCACCTCTACTATTTTCCACCACCATCTTCACTTCCACCATCACTTTCACCATCACAACATCACCTCCATCTCCACTACTTAAACTTCCAACATCACCTTTCCCTTCCTCTCTCCCTCTGTATATTGCTAACGCGGATCTCACTCCCGCGTCCAGGAAATTCCTAACGTGAGTCTTCGCGTTCTTGGCATCTGTTTAACGCGGCCTTCGCGTTCTTGTATCAACGCAACGCGAAATCCATGCCCGCGTCTGTATCCCTTTCATATCTACATGACGCGAAGTTAATGCCCGCGTCTGTGTTCTCCTCGTGCCCTGACTTGAACGCGGGTCTCGAACCCCGCATTTGTGGCACCTTCGCGACGTGATTCCCGCGTCTGTGATTCCCGTGTCTGCTATTCCCGCGACGCGACTCCCGCGTCTGTGACCCCCGCGTCTCACTCTCAAACCCGCGTCCTCCTGTGCACACACTCTCTCCTTGTGCACTCTCTCTCTCCATATACTTCTCTCTCTAGCTCTCACTTTCTCTCTCCTCTCTCTCATTCTCTTTCTCTCTCTTGATTTTCTCCTCTCTATCTATCACTCTCTTTAACGCGTTTAAGCGTTGGTTACCTGAATTCCGGAGATCAGGGACTTCACAGTATTTTCTGTAGATCTAGGCGAGTGTCCTCGCCCTCACCTCCATTTGGGTTTCCCCGCTTTGTCAGGTCGACATGTATTTTATTCCATGTTTTCATGTATTATGTATTGGGCTGAGTCCCTGTATTTGTGTATGGCCGAGTGCCAATGACTGGACCCTTCAGCCTCCGGTCTCTCACTATCTCGAAAGAGACGTGATTGGGACCGTCAGGTTTCTCTGGACCCTTCAGCCTCCGGTCTCTCACTATCTCGAAAGGGAAGTGATTGGGACCGTCAGGTCTCTCCGCCCTTCAGCATTCGGTCTCTCACTATCTCGAAAGGGAAGTGATTGGGACCGTCAGGTCTCTCAGCTTCGCCTGGTTATCATGATCAGCGTTCAGCGCTTTACCACTAGATTCGTCTAGGCGAGATGCTGCCGGAATTCCTACTCGCACCTTAAGCCGAGTTGTCCCGGTAACCTTGCCAGACGCTCCAGTGTTAAATATTGTTTGCTGTCTGTACACTCCAGCTTGCTCAGCTCCACTTGAATGTGCTCAGCTACTATTCTATCACATGCCATGTACTTACCTGACATGTTAACACTTGGCATGCTTTATACATCCTACTATTTAACACTTGTTTGTATCACCTGTCAACTGATATGTTATTACCAGACATGCTACTACTTGGCAAGACCCCTTGTTATGACATGACTTGCCACCGGACTAATATCAATCTCTTGACATGACTGGTTACCTGTCTAATATCACCATCTTGTCATGCTATCCCTTGACACCCGCATGATATACTTGACCTGTGATTATCTCATTTATGGGAATACTATACTTGTTATCCTGCATTACATGCAGTGACTTGAATCTTGTACTTGTTATCCTGTATTATATATACAGTGACCTGAATCTATAGTACTCATGTACTCCTGAACTCCTGATCATGTCTTGTACCTGCTATTCCCGTAAATTGATAATCACATATTAAATTCTAATAAGATAACTTGCACCTGGTTTGGGGGAACTGATGGGCCCTGATTAATCATGTTTATGGTGGTCTTATCGAGCCGCGCGTGGCCACATTCTTGAGGAATCACCTGGCGGCCACCAGGGATTCCGTGGGGTGTGCTGGCACCCCTACTCCTGTTTATTCCTGCCGGGTATGCACACGCCCTAAGCCTATTTCTATGGGATCTGCGATACTCTATTCCTGTTCGGGCGTAAATAAGTCCCGGTACCTAGCGGTACGTTCCGGCTCAGCACCAGATACTCCTGGACCGTTGTCCCGGGCATGTACGGGGCCCATCCGAAACATGATTCATCATCTTTATCAGTTTCTAAATAACTTGCTATATAAGTTGTGAGTGGAAGTATGTGGAATGGGACACATACTGAAGCCTGAAACTTAGACGGCTACAATTATAATAAGATGCTAATATACAATTTGCTGTGCCGTTTTGTAACTCGGGTTGTATGTGCTTGGATTATGGTGACATGGGATAAAGGTATATAGATGAGGGTTTCCTTGTTTGGATTATTCCTTCGAGGTACTAATCTCATGGGGCCGTGACCTAAGCTTGTACAATCGGTTTTGCTCGTAATCGGTTTTATTCGGTTTTATCGGTTTTTATCTGTTTTATATTAGTTTAGGAGATATCTGGTGTTGCCCTATCTACTTTACTTCTCATCTCTTTACCTTCTCTTATCTTATCATACCATGAGTAGTTCCTACTTGATATCACTTGTTTATATCTACTTGCTCTTGCATGCTTACCTATGCTCGCCACTTGGCATTCGTATCACCACTCGCCTGGGGAGTTCTATCTGACTCCCCTGGATCCTCATGTCCAGGTCATGGAGCTTGGAGTGTGTGGATTCCCCCAGTTGCTGATCAGAGTGGTGCAGCGGTAGCGTGGATCTCCAGCAGGCCGCCCAGAGCTCTATTCTTCCAGGCCCCCTGTGCGCCTCTCGAGTTTTCCTTTTGTAAACTCGTGAGTGCCTTATACTGTTCATACATGTACATTTCTTTGTAATCTCGCAATTGCGCATATCAGTGATGTAATATTCATGTAATATTGGATCACCTCTGGTGATAACTTTGTAATTATACTCATGTGTTGGAATGTATAATGCACCACTTGCTTCCGTACTCTGATTCTTGCCTGTACTGATGCTTAGCGTATATACGTGAGGGTATTTCTGACCTGCATATATACGTCACAGTAACGTCTCCGTACCCGCCGGATCGGGGCGTTACAGTAACCTTGGGCCAACAATCTCCTCCTTTTTGATGATGACAAAACATATAAGTTATTTAGAAACAAATGTGGAAAGAGCTTGAAAAAGCCCCCCCTCAAATCATACTATCTATCAAGATATTATAAACATGAATAAAAAGTATGCATGAAAAAGAAATAATATGTATGCATGAAAATGAAATAATATCTCAAAAGTATTTCTCCCCCTTTTTGTCATGTATTAAAAAGGTAAAGTCAAAACATTTTTAAAGAGAAAAAAAATTCTCATGAATCCATAATATAAACATTTAATTCACCTCAAATAAATAAAAATCTATTATAATCACGAGGTTTAGTAAAAATATCGGCAAGTTGAAAATCGGTGGAAACATAATCAATTTCAATGTTACCTTTCTCATAATGTATCTAAGAAAGTGATATCGAATGTCAATGTGCTTTGTCTTACTATGTTGATTTGTATTTTTTGTCATATGAATAGTACTAGTATTATCACTAAATATTTTAATATGGTCATAATGCAAATCATAATCAAGGAGAGTATGTTTCATCTAAAGGACTTGTGCACAAAAAGCCCCAGCCGCAACATACTCCATCTCGGCGGTTGAGAGGGCTACAGAATTTTGCTTCTTGGAAGACCATGAAACAAGGCAATTTCCTAGAAACTGACAGGTTTCACTAGTACTCTTCCTATCTACTCTACAACCCGCATAGTCGGCATCCGAAAAACTCGTCATGAAAAATTGTTCGGTCTTCGGATAGCATAAACCCATCCCAATGGTGCCTTTAAGATATCTAATAATGCGTTTTACCGCAATCAAATGTGACTCTTTAGGACACGATTGAAATCGAGCACAAAGACAAACACTAAACATAATGTCCAACCTACTAGCCGTTAGATATATTAAACTATCAATCATGCTATGATAGAGTTTGATGTCTACATTTATACCTTGTTCATCATTGTCAAGTTTTATTGTGGCAGCCATGAGAGTTTTGCTTGTCTTAGCCCCTTCAAGCCCAAATTTCTTGATGAGATCCTTTGTGTACTTGGCTTGATTTATGAAAATCCCATCACTTCTTTATTTGATTTGGAGACCAAGGAAGTAGTTAAGCTCGCCCATCATAGACATCTCAAATTCCTCCTTCATGCATGACTCAAAATCTTTGCAAAGTTTTTCATTAGTGGAACCAAAGATAATATTATCAATATATATTTGAATAATAAGAATATCATTTTCAACATGTTTAGTAAACAAAGTGGTATCTATTGTACCTTTAGCAAAACCATTTGAAAAAGAAATGATGAAAGTCTTTCATATCAAGCTCTAGGATCTTGTTTTAAACCATATAATGGTTTGTCTAGTTTGAAAACAAAATCCGGATGTATATGATCAACAAACCCGGGGGTTGTTCAACATACACCTCCTCTTCAATAACCCCATTTAAAAATGCACTTTTGACATCCATTTGAAAAAGTTTGAAATTTTTATAGGTAGCAAAAGCAAGTGTTATCGTATGGCTTCAAGCTGTGCTAAGGGTGCAAAAGTTTCCTCAAAATCGATTCCTTTGATTTCGGTGTAACCTTGGGCCACTAACCTAACCTTATTCCTAACAACATTACCCGACTCATCCAACTTGTTCCTAAAATCCATTTAGTGCCAATCGTTGGTCTATCATGGGGTCTAGGGACAAGATGCAAAACTTAGTTGCGCTCAAATTAATTGAGCTCCTCTTGCATGGCAAGCAACCAATATGAGTCGCCCTCGGCTTCGAGGACGTTCTTTGGTTCAAAATGAGAAATAAAAGCATACTGGCCACAAAGATAATGGAGTTTAGAACGAGTAGTTACCCCTTTTGATACATCACCTATAATTAGATCCTTGGGATGATGTGTAGTGAATCTCCAATCCTTTGGAAGTGGTTGTGGTGGCTCCACTTAAACTTCTTGAACTTCACTTTGCACATCAATCTTTAGCTCTCTTCTTTTGTAGGTGAGTCCTTCAAGGTTATCCTCTCCATGTCTTCACCTAAGGAATCTATTTCTACAATATTCTCAACAAAAATATTAGATTCCTCAAACTTTACATGTATAAATTCTTCAATAGTCATTGTACATTTATTGAAGACTCTATAGGCTTTTCTAGTGTTAGAGTAACCAACAAAAATATCTTCATAACATTTTGCATCAAACTTGCCTAAATTATCTTTAGTATTTAAAACAAAGCATTTACAACCAAAAACTTTAAAATAAGAAATATTTGGTTTTCTTGAATAGTAAATTTTGAAAGAAGTTTTAGAAGAATTTATGCAATAGAAAACCTTATTTGATATGTAACACGATGTGTTTATGGCCTCGGCCCATAGGTATTGAGGGAGACCGTATTCATTAATCATTGTCCTAGCATTTCTTGAAGTGTTCGATTTTTCCTCTCAACTACTCCATTTTGTTGTGGAGTTCTAGGACAACATAATTCATGTTTAATTCCATTGTTTTCACAGTAAGTGATAAAGGATTGGCTATTGAATTCACCACCTCTATCACTTCTTATTCGTATAATTGAAGAATCTTTTTTCTTTCAACTCTTTTCCTAAATATTTGAAAATGTGAAAAGGCTTGATGTTTGTGTTCTAAAAGGAAAACCCAAGTAAACGAGAAAAATCATCAACTAATACAAAAGCAAAACGATTCCCACTTAAACTTTTGGTTTTGGTAGGACCAAACAAATTCATATGAATTAACTCCAAGGGTCGTGGATTTATGATATCCTTGATGGATTTAAAAGAGGACTTGGTTTGTTTCCCAAGTTGGCACGCATCGCAAATGCGGTCCTTTTTAAATTTCAAGGAAGGAATACCTTTCACTGTTTCCTTGTTGTTTATTCTAGATAGATGGTCAAAAGAAATGTGCCCTAGTCTCCTATGTCACAACCAAGAGTCGTCATTGAAGGCATTCAAACAAGTGGCATTACATTGCATATTAGACATATCAATCGTGTATACACTGTTTTCACGAAATCCGGTAAGTATACATACATTAGTTTGTCTATCAAAAACATTACAAGCTAAGTCATCAAAAATCACATTAAAACACAAAGTTGGCTAACACTCAAGAGATTATGCTTGAGGCCATCAACTAAAATAACATTTTCAATCATAAGAGTTGAACCAACTTTAATGTTACTTATACCAAAATCTTTTCTTTGAAGTCATCTCCGAAGGTGACGGTGCCACCTTCATGGTATTTTGATAGGGTTGCGAAGTTGTTGATATCCCATGTCATATGCCTTGAGCAACCGCTATCAAGATACCACCGCTTCCTACGTCTTTGAGCTTTTGATTGTACCTACATCATGTAACAAAATTATTGACGTTGGTACGAAAATTTTCTTGGGTCCTTTAATGTTAGCATTATGAACCCAAACATGATTATTTGAGGCATTTATTCTATCAAAACAAAATTTAGCTAAGTGACCCTTTCGGCCACAATAAGTGCATTCATAAATCTTACCATACATGAATGCATGATGAGTGTGAGGAGTGTTTGGTTTGTGCACATGTTTGGCATGATGAGAGTGCACATGTTGTGACTTGTGAGCATGGGTGCGTGTAGCATGAGTTTGTTTCTTTGGGATATGTTTCTTAGGAAACATAGCCTTTAATCTAGATTTATCAAATTCACATTTCTTTAAAACTTCTCCCAAGGAGTTGATTTTATTCTTTAGCATGGAAATCTCATCTTTATCTATCAAAGAAAATTTAGCTTTACAAGAGATTTTATACGCATTAAAATCTTTTTGAGTGGAAGTGAGAATTGAAAACAATTCATCCTTTTCTTTTAAGAGCAAGATAATTTTGTTGTTAAGAGATCCATTTTCCTTTTCATTTTTAGATATTTCTTTTAAGAAAATTATAATTATGAGATAATTCTTCAAAAGCTTCTCCTAATTCATCCATGGATAATTCACAATCGTCAATAGATAATTCGGGGGTTACCTTATTTGTGTTTTCATTTGTCATGAAACACATGTGAGCCGTGTCAACTTCTTCTTCAGATTCACTCTCTGAATCCCAAGTGGCCTTTAACGCCTTCTTCTTGTATGGCCTCTTGGGGGTGGAGGGTTTGCTCTTGTTTTCCTTATACTCCGCAACAATGTGCCCCGGCTTTCGGCAATTGAAGCAAATAATCTTCTTTTCTTCCTTTCCTTACCACCTTCTTCTATTTTGGAATTTCGCTTTGTTGTACATTCTCTGAACATTTTTCACAAGAAGAGAGAGATCTTCATCATCCTCTTCTTCATCATCTTCGTCGGAGTAGGTGGAAGAGCTTTTGAAAGCGATTGCTTTCTTCTTTAGAGGAGCCATCTCTTCTCTAACTTTTCTCTCCATCTCATGGGCCTTTAGGTTCCCAATGAGACCAATGAGCTCCATTTCCTCCTTGTCATTGAGCTCCTTCAAGGTTGTAGATTTGACTTCCCAAGATTGAGGGAGTGTACGAATGATCTTCCTCACCTTTTGATCATTATCAATACCGTCACCTAAAGAAGCAAGCCTGTTAGTTATTTTTTTAAACTTAGTAACCATATCATAAATAGATTCATTTTCTTGCATAGTGAAGTTTTCATATTGGGAACGTAGGAGGTCAATTTTAGCTCTCCTAACTTGTGATGTTCCCTCAAGAGTGACTAAGAGGTGAGTCCAAATCTCATAGGTGGATTTACAGTGTATGACTCCAGAAATATCATCATCATTAAGAGCTTGAAGTAAGGCATAGTGTGCCCTAGCATTTGCGTCAAACTCTTTCGTGGCAATATCGGACCAAGTGTCCTTATCACTAAGGGGTGCGCTAAATGGTTTAGTCACCACCTTTGCAATCTGGCTTCCTAGGGATTGTAAAAACACGGTCATCTTAACCTTCCATATGGGAAAGTTAAAGCCATCAAACTTGGGTGCAGTCTTAATACCTTTGGCCATCTTTACTAATGTGTATGAGTATGAAATATGAAAGAGATGATTAACAATTAAAGATCTCTCTAAGGATGTTAAGTCAAGAACCTAGAGACCTAAGCTCTGATACCAATTGAAAAACACCTGCGGGGTGAATAGGTGTTATACTAATCTAATGCTCTTTTTAAAACAAGTAAGGATGTATGATGCAAGCGGTCACTCAAAACTAGAAATTGAAGCCGAATTCCCGTGAAGGGCTCTAGAACTTCTCCTCTTTGATTCCTCTAGATTATGAGTTGAGGTGCGAAGTTTGCTTCCTTGTTGATATGAGTATAGACCGAGAAATGCAAGAATATGAAATGAATGCAATATTGAAAACAAGGCAAGTATTAGCACAAGTATAAGAATGTAAATTAACAAAGAGTAAAGGGAAATCAATTGCAAACATAAGAGAATTTGTTTCGATGTTCGAGCTACTGCTCTACGTCCCCGCCTTCACCACTATGAAGGATTTTCACTAAATTCACAAAGAGAACTTCCACACAAGAACCTTACACCCAAGGGATTATAATTGATCTATACAAGATCGGAGTACCCAACTCTAACAATACAATCCTCACACAAGAGGAACCACAACTCAAATGAATACAAGTCACTTGGTGATATAGAAAGACCACAAACACTCTCTTACAACTTCTTATAGAGTGGAGAATGATTTTTGGCTCAAGAAGTGAAGTGAAAGAAAAATTTCAGTAGTAGAAGTTAAGAAGACTTGAAAACCAACTGAAAAATTTTACAATTGAAAGAACTTTGAAAATGGAAAGCAATGAAACACTTCTTCTCTTGAAAACTTGGAAACTTGGATATTTTTCTTATGAAAAACCAAAGACCCATGACCTCTATTTATAGGCAAAGGATAAATACCATTCATAATTGATACCAGGTCATTAGGGGTGAGTTTAGCCACTTAGAAACAAGAAATAGCCGTTGGAACCCATAAAAAACAAAATAGCTAGAATAAAGTCATTGGTGGCAGTCTGGAGAGCTGCCGGTCGACCGGCAGGCCACATGGCAAACTAGCCGTTGGCTCTGGTCGACCGCCCGGTCGACCGCCAGGCAAAATGAAAAGAAAATTTTGTTTTTCCGGTCGACCGGCCCGGACGATCGGCACAACTTAAGAGCAAGGGTCATTCAGTCGGTCGACTGCAAGGGTTGACAATCGACCGACCCGGTCGACCGGTAGACGTGCACAACGTGCACGCCTACGGCCACAAGGCCCGGTCGACCGTTAAAGCCTAAAACAGTGTCGGTCGACCGTAATGGCCTGAAACATGAAGTAAACAGATTTTTTAGATTTTGAAGTACTTTAAAAAGATTTTGTATGGGTTAGAGGGTAAAGAAGCATAGTATAGGAGATAAAATAAATGTTCTAAACTTGATATAAAAATTTGAAAAATTATGAAACATGTATATCAACCAAATATGCAACAAAACCAAACTACCCAAAAACTTGTATTTTGAAAAGTTTATTTTGTGTGTGACTTTTTGAGCACCACTATCATATCCTTACTCTTTAACATATTAAAAATTCTTACAAGGGTTTATGAGACTACAAGATCTTCAATCCGGGCTTTTCATATGCATCGTTGAATAACTTGAATTCTTGATCCCGTTTTTGGGTCAACTTGAGTCAACACCACCTTCCTTTAGGGAAGAAACATCTTGAAACCTAAGAACCCTAAAATAATCTTAAACACTTAAACTGGATTAGTACAAATACCTATATATGTTTTGTGATCATCAAAACTCTAAAACCGGGTGATTGTAACCTTTGGCCAACAAGTTTTCTGTCCCAAACTCTGTTAAAAATTTCTGTTTTCCAGAAAACTAGTTTTCACTTCCATTTCTTCATACAATTCTTATTCTATTGTGAAGAATTCTGAGAGTCCACCTATAAGAGAACTTTTTCACGATCACATACAAGTTTCAAGGCTTATAGGATATTCATTATAATCATTCAAAGAAAAGGAATTGTATAGGAGTATCTTCTTAGTGTAGAGAAGAGGTGTACAAGGTTGTATTGTTATCTTCTTGGTGCAGAGAAGAGTTGTACGGATTTGGTAAGGGTTATTTTTGTCAAGTGGTGTACAAGGAGTTGATTTTGGATGTACAAAATCAGGATAAGGAAAATCTCAAGCGGGTTGCTTGGGGACTGGACGTAGGTCATGAGGACCGAACCAAAATAAAATCTCTCATGTTTGTATTTGCATTTTTCTGAGATCTATTTCCTTTCTTGTAAGTATTTATTTAACGCTATTCATCTTTGTTTTAGTGTTTGTGCTGACATTATTTTTAGATCCTACATTTGGTATCAGAGCCTACCAACACCCTACATGCAGTATACAAGGATGGTAATGGAGTTTCCTTCATCATAATTCAAAGAAGGACATTCTACACAACGTCCACTATTATTTGATGGATCAAATTATAACTACTGGAAGTGTAGAATGAAGATCTACTTGCAATCACTCAACTATGAACTATGGAATATAGTAGCAGTACCTTACACCAAGCCGACCACCAATTATAATTAGTGGAGTGAAGAACAAAAGAAATCTGCAAATCTTGATGCCAAAGCAATGAACGCGCTTTTCTGTGCCTTGAACAAAAAAGAATTCAATCGTGTGTCAACAGCCAGATCTGCAAATCAAATATGGCAGATTCTAGAAGTAACCCATGAAGTTACTAATAAGGTTAAAGAATCTAAAATTTCTGTTCTTGTTCACAGGTTTGAACTCTTCGACATGAAGGAGAACAAAACAATTTCAAAAATGGTTACAAGGTTCACCGATATTACAAATTCCTTAGCATCCCTTGAAAAGGAATACACACAAGTTGAAAAAGTCAGAAAGATTCTTCATGCACTCACATCAGATTGGGAAAAGAAAACCACTGCAATAGAAGAAGCAAATGATCTCCCAACTATGTTATTAGAAAACCTTATTGGTAATTTAATGGCATATGAAGTGCAACTTGAAGAGCGAAAAAAGGATGACCAACAACCTCTATTCAAGAAGAAAGTACTTGCCTTCCATATATCTTCAGATATGGACAATTCAGACGATGATGAAAAGGAGATGACAATGCTCTCAAGAAAATTTAGAAAGTTTTTGAAGCAAGATAAGTTTAATCCTACATGTTTTAATTATAATAAAACAGGTCATATGAAGAACATTGCCCATTGCTAAAAAACAAAGGGAAATCCAAGTTTAACAAGTTCAAAAAAAAGAAGAAAGATTATCATGCATCATGGGAGAATAGTGATTCATCTTCCTCTGACGAAGAAGCCACTGAAACTGCAAATGTTTGCTTTATGGCTCAAGAAGAAGATGAGGTACAATATACTGAATTATTAGATGCATTTCATGAACTATATAATGATCTTAAGAATGAAAAGATAAAAAATAAAATTTTAACAAAGGAAAATGAAAAACTTAACAAAGAAAATTCTGTTTATATTTCTCAAATTTCTTCTGTAAATTCTCAAAAGGATGACATTGAAAAAGTTATTTCATCATTGAAAAAGGATAATGAGAATTTCTTAACAGAGAATGTTTTGCATAAAAGAGAAACTATTTCTTTAAATTCTAGAATTTCAATTTTAGATAAAGAAATGTCAAGTTTCAAAATTAAGTATGAAGAAATTTTAAAAAATGTGACTAAATTTAATAAAGGAAAAAAATTTAAATGATTTATTGTCTTATCAAAAGATTTCAAATAATCATTTTGGTTTTAGTTTTTCAAAAGATAAGTTTGAAAAATCTACACATGTTTATCATAATCCATATAATTCTTTTATGAGAAGAAATGCTAATACTATTTCAAAAGGAATTAAGAATAAATATATATGGATTCCTTAAAAATTTAAGTATTATGGATAAAAATTCTTATATTGCATCATATATATATCATGTATGTAATTCTTGTGATTATGTTTATAGTAACAAATGGAAATGAAATTCAAATTAGATTTGGATTCAAAAAGGTTAATCCTATTATGATTGGTACCATTCAAATGTTTATCTTTTAGGTACCTTATAAAACAAAAGTGATTTCTTGATGATAATGCAAAATATAATGTATCATATATATATATGTCATGATATATTTTTTGCAGGGGGAGAACACTTGTTATCAATATTTGTTATAATCTGCTCTATGCAGAGGGAGAACAATTTTTTGTTATAACCTGTTCTCTGCAGGGAGAGTTTTCGTGAACACAACTTGTCATCATCAAAAAGGGGGAGAATATTGAAACTTAGATTTTGATGATAACATTTGTAATGCAGATGCATTGGAGCTCTATATCAAAAACTATTGCTGAGCTCTAATTGCTCAAGACTACTCAAGGATATTGGCTATTTTTTTGTATTTTTTATAGAATATTAAAAGTCTTGATCACTCACACAATATAGTCTTGTAGTCGGCTTATACCCAAATCTAGTCGACTAGTATATCCTCTAGTCGACTTAACTTTATGTAGTCGACTAAGTCTTTCACACACACACACACACACACACACACACACACACACACACACACACATATATATATCAACTTATTATTTTTTTTTACTGTAAGCAGTATTAGTCGACTTACATACACTGCTAGTCGACTAATTTAAGTTGTAGTCGACTAACCCTTTTTGCTGGTCGACTAATTATAGTTTCCAGAAACTTATCATCTGTATCAGTCTTGATATAGTCGACTTGATCTCTTGAATAGTTGACTAACCCAGGCAAACTTTATTCTATTAATCGACCAATCTCCTAACCTAGTTGACTATAGACAGTTTCTGACTGTTAAACAGTTATTGTTATTCTGGTGTTTATCTAATGTTCTGATATTCAAATTTGAATTGATAACTTTCCTAACTGACCATAGATTTCACCTATAAATAGGGATGTTGTCCTAAGATATTTACACCAATTAAAAATCATAGTTTTCTGTCCCAAACTCTGTTAAAAAATTTTGTTTTCTAGAAAGCTAGTTTCTACTTTCATTTCTTCACACAATTCCTATTCTATTGTGAGGAACTCTAAGAGTCCACCTATAAGAGACCTTGTTCACGATCACATACAAGTTTCAAAACTTATAGGATATTCATTGTAATCATTCAAAGAGAAGGAGTTGTATAGGAGTATCTTCTTGGCATAGAGAAGAAGTGTACAAGGTGTTGTTGTCTTCTTGTTGTAGAGAAGAGTTGTACGGATTTGACAAAGGTTATTTTTGTCAAATGGTGTACAAGGAGTTGATTTTAGGTGTACAAAATTAGGATAAGAAAAATCTCAAGCGGGTTGGTTGGGGACTTAACGTAGGTCACGAGGACCAAACCAGGACAAAATCTTTCGTGTTTGCGTTTGCATTTTTGTGAGATCTATTTCCTTTCTTGCAAGTATTTATTTAACGCTATTCATCTTTATTTTAGTGTTTGTGTTGACATTATTTTTAGATCCTACAGATTGATCTTGTGTTGGATTGGTTCGTGATTGTGGTTTAAGATCTATATTTTATCTGAATAATTATCAGACTTGATATTACTTTATTCGGTGATAATTCAATCAAGAATTTATTCAGATACTTGAGGACATATTAGATGTGATCTTACTTTATTAAAGAATTAGAATTCTTGATGCTTGGATCAGTACATGGACTTATTCAGAGTTGGAGTTGATCTGGGATTTACACTTTTTTATTGGATCTTGATTAGCGTTCTGATGTGATTGATTTAGTTGGATTTATAGTTGTGAGTATTTTTTGGTTTTATTCCTGATTATACTGTATAAGTATTGATGTCTTGTTGATGTTGATTATCAGAAGTAGAGGCATCTTAGATTTCTTATAGCTTGAGGAGTAGGCGTAGAGTGGGTTGACTTGACCGGATGCATGTATATACATAATTGATTAGTTATTTGAATTTTTGGATCTTGTGATTGAGTTAGTAGTTATTCAGTTATAGTGACTGACATGTAGGGAGAGTGATTTTATTGATATCGGTGACATATATATTCAGAGTTTAACAACAGTTATTGATCGACCTAATTTATTGGTGATTAAGAGGATTAGAGTAGATCGATATGAATAAGATAACTAGTTATTGATTTATTGAGGTGATGGTATACTGTATCAGATACTTTTACATGGAGTGATATTTGATGTTTGATGATTGTATTGAGACTACTAGTTGATGGATCAGTTCCTATTGTATCCTAGTACAGATGGATGAGATATTGATCAGTTCTAAATGAGATTGTCTATTGACAGTATTTGGACTTGTTATTGTACTACTTCATGTTATTGAAAATTACTGAAAAAATATTGTCAGACCGTAACACATACATGTAGACTGACAAAAAATCATTAAGGACAAGTCATCAGAAAGCACGGTTCAGATTCCAGACGCAAGGCTAATCATAGCCACTAGCGCAGCACCAAGATGCTAGGGTTGAAACCCGCGTCTCAACATCATTTTGATGACCAAGACGCAGAGCTTGAAAGTCGCGTCTCAGCATCACCGTAGTCCCAAGACGCGAGGGTCGAAACCCGCGTCTCTGCTTCACCACGATGGTCAAGACGCAAAGCTTGAAACTTGCGTCCTAATTTTTTATACAATACGTAGGCGCAGAGTTCGAAGCCTGCATCTCACATGCAGCTTAACGCAGAACTTGAAGTTCGCGTTTCTCAAGAGTTACCTCAATGACAAAACACGAAGCTCAAAGCCTGCGTCTTGGTTATAACTGCCCTCATTATTGGGTAAATTACTGCCCACGAAATGAGGGAGTTAACTCCATTATGGAGTATTTTTAGGGGACACTTTTACCCCCTGAAACCTCTATAAATTGCCTAGTTTGCTATGGAAGAGGGGTTAAAAAATTTTGATCAGAAGAACCTCAGTCATAAGCCGTAGAAGGACCAAGATCTCCAGCTAAAAAAAAGAGAGTTCAACTCTTCTAACAGCTTGCTGAGTTCAAGTTTGTTCTTGCCTAAAATCTCTTTGAGATTCTTATTAGATAGAAGCTGTGTTACTTCGTCCACCATCCAAAGAGAAGATTCCCAAGAGGTCTTGACGTTCACCCGGTCAACGGAAAATAAGATTCACTTTCCATCACCACATCAAGAACCCGATATTAAACAAAGGAAGATTTGAGCTTGAATATCTTCCCTCTCTTATAAAAGGATTATTGATCTGTTGTAATTTTTCTTTACAACTAAATAAAGAATTTACACATGCCTTCAATTTTCCCACCAAACAAAAGATGGCGACTCTGCTGGGGACTACTTTCTCTACCGATGAGCAAGTCGTGGTACAAGGTAACGTCACCTATATGAGAAAAATGGTCGAATCACTTGTCATGGAGTTCGCGCAAGCAAAGTATGAAGAGTTCCTCTCTTTCGGCTCTAAGAGTCCTAGGGCATGGCAGTACCGCAAGGTCTCCTCGGGGACCTACTCTCAAGTCTGCTCTGAGATCCCTTCAGGCGCGACTGGCAAGGAGAGTGCCATGGCTAACCACATCACACGTAACACTCGCGTCAACGTCTCCCACAAGACCCACGAAGTTAGCGTTGCTCATATTCAGCCCGTTCATGCCCGTCCTCTTCCTCAGTTCCAGGTTACCGGGGGTTCCCAACAACCCGTACAGCGTAACCGAAACACTGAATGTCAATAGAGATGACGCGCACGTCAACTACAGGTGTAAGAAGCTGGAACAACCATCTGTCTAGCAAATACAGAATGCGAGGCTCAAGCCTGCGTCTCTTCTAATTTATGACAGACGCGTGAAGTCAGCATATGGAGACCAAAATGCGAAGGCCAACAGACTTGCGTTTCTGAGACTTCACTTCGTAAACACGATGTTCAGCAGCGCGAGGGCTATGCTTCTTCTCAGGGACACGAGACCCGTGTCTCTACAACCAAACACGGAATTGAGAAAGTCCGCGTGTCTCAATCGTCGCCAATTAAACGCGACAATCAGCAACGTGAGGTCCGCGTCTCTGCTCAGCAGAGGCACGGGACCCACGTTTCAAAGTCAAAATGCGAGAGTTGCGCCTGTTCTACACAACGCAAGCTCCGCATTTCTGAACCCTGCATCTCAGATTCTCGACGTAAGGATGGCTCTCAGAAGCTGAAAAGCCCTCGACAACCCGAGGCCAATCTCTTTGATCCCCTTCCGACGGATCTAAGAGATTATTTGACAAAGAAAAGGAGTGCTAATCAGATCACTCCATCTTATTGTTGTGAACAGCTCATCACGGCAATGCTTTCTGAATGCCGCTGCAGCTCACATACAAGCAAACAGTCGGTATTCAGACGATTGACCTTGACCTCCCGATTAGCCAAGAGGTGTCGCTCCCACAGAAGGAAAGCCTTCTCTGACATAGAGTAACCTGAAGTCACTACAAACATGACAAGTAGAAGTAGGGAAAAATAACCGGCAGTCAGCTCCGACGAGTCTGATACGGAACCAGAAGGAGTGTACCGACATACTCGCACTCGGACCGGTGCAGTCGCCCAGATCAACTACAGTACCCTAGCTCAGGGCATTGAAGTAAGTGAATCACATTCTGCCATTGCAGAATCGCAAGCCTCGAACTCTTCTATAGAGAAGAAAGCCTTTGCGTACATGACAAACACTCTAGAGGAGCCGGGCAGGCGCTTAGAACAACAAGCCTAGGTCTAGAGAGAATAATTCTATATGATTCACGCTCAATAAGAATCTATTGATACCCTCAAGCAGATGCTTGCACAATTACTTGAAGACAAGAGGAAGTCAACCGACAAAGCTTCTTCTAAGAAGTCTAAAGGCAAACAGAAAGAAGGAGAAAGCTCATCTTCCATACATATCGAGGATGAAGGGGCAATCTAATTTCGAGTCGTCTAGATCCTCGTCTAAAGAAGAAGGCAACCAGAAGAATAGGGATATTCATTCTAAAAGAATGGGTCAATTGGTGCAGCGTCTTGAAGCCTTTACCTACCGGATAGGCCTCCAAGAAGCAGGAGTGGTCCGGCCATATACGGCCGAGTAGGATCTCGTTCCGTACCCTCCTAAGTTCAAAGCTCCGACCCTACAGGCTTTTGACGGCAAAGAGTCACCGAACCAGCACATCTACTACTTCAAGTCTCAGACAGGAAATGCGGCAGATAATGATGCCATTTTAGCATGTTTGTTTATTGACACTCTAAAAGGGCTTGCCTTTGAATGGTTCATAAAACTCCCAGAAGGTTCCACCAAAAACTGGGGTGATTTGGAGAAGCTCTTCCTTACACGCTTCTTTGAAGATGACTCGGAGATTACAATGCCCACTCTCATTGTGACAAAGCAGCGAAAGGGAGAGTCCGTCAAAGCATTTGTGAAAAGATTTCAGAATATGGCACTCTGATGTCCTAGCGGAATAACCCAGGCTATCCTGGTAGAGACATGCCGCCACAATCTAAAAGCTTCACTCCTAGCCCAGATAGGAGTTGCTGAAAGCCGCACCTGGAAGCAGTTGGTCCAGTATGATGAACAGGCTGAAGAAATTATTGCCAAGGTTAGTGTAGAAGAAAACAAACCCAGACCTGAAAAGTCAACAAGGCGCACGCCAGAAATATCTTTTCAATCAAAAATAAAGGATACATTGGCCAGAGAGGTAAAATCCCCCACGAAATCTCAGCCAGCCAGAGGGGGAAGTTCTTCAAGTCAGCTACGCGCCAACAAGCAGTACACTTTCAAGGACGAACACGTCGATTCATTATTCAAATTGCTCAACAAGAGCAACAGATTGAAGCTTCCTGAAGCTAGACGTCCTGAGGAAGTCGGCAAGTCCGACAATCCTAACTACTGCATATATCATAGGATGCTAGGGCACTCTACTAAGAGCTATTATGTCTTCAAAGATATTCTTCAAGCTCTGATCGATGCAGAAGTGCTAAGTCTCCGTCCAGAGTAGAAGAAAGTGACGGCTAATATGACATCATTTCTTCAGTCTGAAAAATAGCCTCCATCACCGTCCGGAGTAGTTCCCATCCAGAAAGGAGAACTAAGAATGATTAATACGGACCCACATCATCAGAAGGGAAAAGTCTTGTACCTATCCCTCCACCTCAGGGAGAAATTATGTGGGTTCATCCCGACCTTGTGGATGGCCAACAATGGACTATTGTTACCAACAGAAAGTCCAAAGACAAGGCGAAAGTTTCGTCCTGTAATGTGGTATGTGCTTCTTCCTGGGAAGCAGAAACCGATGTTCCCTCACTAACCGATTCGGAAAAAGAAACAATCATCCTTGCCGCAGAGCTCAATAAACTGCGCGTGGCAGAAACTCGTTCGGGTCAGTCATATTTAAAGAAGTACGACGAGATGGTGGCAAGCCCTCTTAAACCTACTGTATAGTCAACCAAGCCCTCCGCGAAGTAACCCGTGGAGAAGCGGAAAGAGCTTCGGTTTTCCAAGGCTCTCCCAAAGAACAACGCGGAAGGATTTCCAACACCTTACCGCTTTGACGTCCTGGCTCAACTGGCCAATATCCCGGCCAGAATCACCCTTTACAAGCTCCTGAGACTATCAAAGTCAACAAGAGAAGTTCTGAGGGAAGCCCTAGTTGATACTGAGATCTTCATAGTCCACATCCCGGCTGGACCATAGAAGAGAGATGAAGAGGACTGCCTCCATGCCTCTCAAAATGCTCCCTGCATCACCTTCACGTCAGATGACATGCAGGTCAAGGGGAAACATGATCGGCCCTTGTACTTCACAGGGTAAATTAGATCGCCTGAAGTGAGCCGTATCAGGTAGATCCAAGATCTGCATTGAGCATCATGCCTCGCCGGGTCATGCAGCACTTAGGGATTTCCACCTACCGATTGAGCGCCACCGAAACTACCATCTATGGTTTCAATGCCAATGGTACGCGCCCAATGGGGAAGATCAAGCTCAAATGCCAGATTGGGGATCTAAGATCTGAAGTGACGTGCTATGTAATCGAAGCCGACACTTCGTACAATTTGCTACTCGGACGACCGTGGATTCATCGTAATTCCATCGTCCCCTCTACTCTCCATCAAGTCATGAAGTACATCGATGGAAGTAGGAAAGTCCAAATGTTAATTGCCGAAAGGCATCTGTTCAAGGGGTAGAGAACTATTTCACGGACTCCCTCCAATACCAGGATTCTCTGAAGGTGAATGAAAATCCACAGCCAGAGGAACCAGACTCTGGTAATGAAGCTGACACTGAGCCAGAGGTGGAAGAAGAATGCATCTGGGAATTAAATTCACTTGTAACGAGCATTAATAAGCTCGATGTTAATAACACCGCCGATGATATAGGCGAGTGGTATATTAATGACTAGTTGAACTTGGCTTACTTTTCTGTATTTGCTTCGATTCAATGTGATTGTAAAAATCAAAGAACAATCAAAGAGTTAAGAAATTTACCGTGTAGCTCATGGCTAACGGGTCGTGTCCACGAGGAGGAATGCGATGAAAGTTTTTCGGTGTTTCGTTTAATAACAAAGAATTGTGCTCGTTTTTGAATTGAAAAGAGAATGGAAAGAAGGAGATGATTAAAAGAGAAATTGCAACTTTAGAGAAGGCTTTGGAGAAGGTAATTTAAAAAGCTCGAAAATTGTTTGGTTGATTTTAATAAAGAAGAAAATCTGGGCTCACTATCTCACTACTCAACCGTTTATTCTTCTATTGAAATCCTAAATGCCTCAACTTGATCATAGGCAAACCTTATGGTTGACTTTAGAAAGTTTAAAGTAAAGCACATAAGATGGTTGGAAGAGTTCACTCTTTTCTTTAAGAAATCGTTTTGAATCGAATGTTAAATCATCAAGCGCGAAGAAGCAAGTATGAAATAAAAACAGTTCAAGAAACGTTCTTAAAAAAAGTAGGAGTTTAAAGATCCAAACCCATCCTCATATGCCTTCAAGAATACTTTCAAGAAGAAAGGCTTTAAGTTAGGCATGCAAATAATTCATTGGGTCTTTTTCATGAAAATCAGAAAAGAATAAGAATTGGAGAGAGGTACAATAGTGAGCCCAGAAAACCGATTTAGCTACTCATGGGAAACAAGAAACAATGTAAGTAATTAAAGTAAAATATACCGTAAAGTGAGTAGAAGAAAATGTAGCTCGACTCTTGTATTGATGTCACTTCAATCTTCAAGTTACAAGCACTCAATTCCTCTCTCTCACAAGTATTTATACTGAACTACAAATTGCAAAACAAAAATACAACTTTTGTACTACCTAACAAAGAGCCTAAACCTTAAAGCATAAACAAAATTCTAATTCTAGTCTTCGCTCCTTTTTGCCCTGTTGAAACTGGTATATATAGGGAAAAACCAGAGGGGGGAGATCCCGGGAGTAGGGGGCAAACGCTCCCCCAACCTCTTTAACAAAACTGCGAAAACGCGGCTAGGGCCGCGTTTCTGCGGCCCTGGTGTGGCCAGATGGCCACACCCAAAAGGTGGGTGCTCCTGATTTGGTGATTCTCCTGTATGTTCTTCTGGTTTTCTCGTTTCTGCTCCAAGATTTGACGAAACAGCCTTTGATTGTTGGCTTCAACCGTTTGATTTGGGAGGATTCTTTCCAACCGGTTTTCAACCTCTCTGATATGCCAAGATTTTGCCCAGATTCCTTTCTTTCGAATTTATTCTGAATTAAATCAGAATTTGGTGGTCTTTTGGGCTTGTTTCTCTTTCCTTTCTTGTAGCAATTGGGCCTACATTAAACAAAGAAGAAGAAGACTTATTAATAGGACTTATTAGCTAAAAAGTATAGGTGACAATGTATATGCAAAATATGTGACTGATTACACCCCCACACTTATCTTTTGCTTGCCCTCGAGCAAAACATCAGACTAATTCTAATCAATTATTAGACCACTTTCGCAGGTCACTTGATTACACTGAGCATGTGCAACAAGCCGTTAAACCTCTAGGTTACCCCTAGAGGACGAGTTTTGTCTCGTGAGGTTTTCAGTGGATTGCACCTACAAAATCCATAAAAAATGTTAGTATTTTCGAAAAGCATTTTTAAACGAGAAAATATTTGAAGTATATTTGTAAGTCTTTAAGTAATCTATAAGGTATAGGAATATCAAATTTTCATTCCGAAACTCAGTCTCTATTCAAAAATATGTCATCAATCAAAGTAAGGAGTCAAATTGTACTTCTCATATAGTCTATTAATTTACCCTGAGTCGTATGCACCATCGTGACTGTGAAGTTAACTAAGGGTTCTTTAACATTAACTTCTATGCCGAATTTATATTTATTTTTGGTGAAATTTATTCCTCAATTTCATTAGGCTTTCTAATCTGCCCATGTAATGAGCCTTTAGTCGGTGACACCCAAACCGGACAGTTTTAGGGCACCAGGTGAGAAAATACCCCTAAGGACTTAAACACTCGAGAAGACAAGGCCACGAAACCAAGGTTTTTATTTATAAAATGTACCCCTTTTAGGCGTGAATACTTATGCTTCATGAGGCACCAATACCCAGCTTAATCAGAGGATATGTATATATATATATTTTCAAACTTATCTAATTATCTTTTGCATAAATACCAAGGCTTGCTTAGGCCAAAGCACTTAGCTAATCAATAATTAGATTTGTTTATTTTTTTACATATATTTTTTATAAGGCATAAGAGTCTTTGTTTTTAAACCCTAAGTGTGTAAGTGTATTTAGTGTGCATATTTCATCAAGGTAAATATCAAGACTAAATTACTTTCACAAATTTTCTTCCTAATCCTAAAAATCAAACAAGTTATCTGACTTTGACCAAGTATAAGAAATCCTAATTATGATTTTCCTATTCCTTAAAATTGACCTAATTTCTTACAAAAAATATATCAAAATATTGTTCTAACCTTTCAAAAAGTTTTTTTTTGTTATATATATATATATATATATATATATATTATATATATTTTTTGTTGTTATATTAGTCATGTTAACCCTCCCTTACACTTATCTCATGCATTGTCTCCAATGTATGAAAGAAATGTATAGATGCATGAAATAAAATGGAAAAGAGGGAAGTTACCGATACACGGGGTCAAAAAGACCCATAGCCATTTCATTTACCGGCACCGATTCCAAGAAAGGTTTAAGGCGTTGACCATTTACCTTAAAGTCATTTCAATTCTTGGGATCACTGATCTCAACTGCACCGTGTGGAAACATGGTTTTTACAATGAATGGCCCAGTCCATCTTGATTTCAATTTTCCTGGAAAAAGATGAAGCCTAGAATTATAGAATAAGACTTTTTGTTCAGGGACAAAGGTTTTTCTTATGATATGTTTATCATGAAAAATCTTAACTCTATCTTTCATGATCTTAGCATTTTCATAGGCCTCATTTCTTAACTCCTCTAATTCGAAAATTTGTAACTTTCGAAGGTCACCGGCCTTAGTCAAGTCGAAATTCAACTGCTTGATTGCCCAAAAGGCCCGGTGCTCTAACTCAACGGGCAGGTGATAAGCTTTACCATAGACTAACCTAGAAGGAGACATTCCTAGAATCGTCTTGAAAGCGGTCCTGTAGGCCCATAGGGCATCTACAAGTTTAATGGACCAATCATTCCGTTTTTGGTTCATAGTTTTCTCCAAGATAAGCTTAACTTGTCTATTGGAAACCTCAACCTGCCCACTGGTTTGAGGATGATAAGGTGTGGACAACTTGTGAGTTATGGCATACTTTCGCATAAGAGCTTCAAAGGATCTATTGCAAAAGTGAGTGCCATTATCACTGATGATAGCCCGAGGGGTTCCGAAGCGTGAAAAAATGTTCTCTTTTAAAAACTTTATGACAGCTTTGTTATCATTAGTTTTACAAGGAATGGCTTCTACCCACTTGGACACATAATCCACAACAACCAATATGTATTGGTTTCCAAATGAATTAGGAAATAGACCCATAAAGTCGATGCCCCAAACATCAAAGAGTTCTATTTCTAGAATTGGGTTGAGGGGCATCATATTTCGTTTTGGCATCCAATTTCTGTATTTTACTTCTTAAAATTATTTACAGTGTATAAGTAATATAAACAAAAATAAGCAGCAGAGTATATGAATGTACAAGAAGTTACCCGACCACACTTGAGCAAGTGTGGACTTCTGCAATGCTAAAATTTAACCTGCACACCAAAAAAAATAAAGAAGAATAGTTAACAAACTTGTGAAATCAAACCGTTCCCATCCCCGGCAACGGCGCCAAAATTTGATCGGGGTAAAACCGCGCACAAAAAGTGTATGTTTTGAAGTTAAGATTTAAAGTGTGTGTGCTTTGACTTCCTCGATACTTCCGTTATAGCATAGAGGCTAAAACGAGTCGAATCCATAAGGACGGGAGGCGATAGAAGCTTTACGGTTGATTCACGTGTTTGTTAAAAGTTCTTCAATGTTTTAAAGAATGAAAAGAAAGGAAAACAAAGAAAGAAAAGAGAAGTACGGTGAAAACAAAGAAGTGGGAAACATAGAAAAGAATATGTTTGTGATTTTTGGATATATTTCTAAAACAAGTGAAAGAGAAAGAAAACCCATGGCTACTAACTACTAATGACTCCACCAACATGCTAACCTCTTAGTGATAGTTGCCTCACATGTATCATTGGCCATCACTAGTCCTTGGTTCAAGAGCGATTCAAAGCATGACCCATATGTAACTCATCACAACCCAACTCATCAAACAAGTGCAAGCTACACTTAAACCATCAATACTATAGAAAAGTAAGCATGGAGTAAAATAATGTTAGCTTATTAGTGGTTAGGAAGTTAGAATGTTAGATCCATCATCATGAGCCATCAATGGCTCTTGCAAGAGCAAGGCCAAAACGAGGCTATTAGATTCATGTGGATTATCATAAAAGAAGTTAGCAAGTTGGTGGTTAGTAGTTAGTTGCCATGAGAGAAAAGATTAGCTACACATGTAAAAGAAGTTAGATAGAAAACAAAGAGAGGTAAAGAGAGCACCTTTCATAGCTTGTCACCTTCTATTACAAGTACTCTTACATTCCACTCATGTATCACTCTTTCTCCTAATACAAGATCTAAAATAAAATGAAAAATACAATGAGGAAGAAGAAGAACTAACCTAACCTAAACTAAACTACAACATGGAATGAAAAACTACCCTAAATTCTGTATATCTCCTTGTTTTGGAACCCAGGGGGTATATATAGGCATCAGGGGAACAGGGGGCCAGGGGACAAACCCTAGCCCAAAACGCGGCCGCGGCCATATGGTGGCCGCGCGCGCGGCGCTTCGAGCCGCGCGCTCCCCAGTTTGTCCCCTGTCAGGTGATGTTGCCAGTTTCTGATTTCTGACCCCTGATTTTGACAGAATTAGCTCCTTAGGTCAATGGCTATCTTAATAGGCCTTTAATCACCAATTAAATGGTGATTTAGGGTCTTCTTCTTCATTGCACACCATGGACCTAGAATCAAGCAAGCAAAGCTTTATTAGCAAAATTTAATATGAAATCAATGTGAAGATGTGGTACAGATTATGCAAAATTAGAGACTAATCACACCCCCACACTTATCTTTTGCTCGTCCTGAGAAAAATAAAAAACTAAGAAATTATTACACCACTTTCGCAGGTGACGCGATTGCACTGAGCATGTGCAACAAGCTGTTAAACCTCTAAGTTTCCCCTAGAGAAGGAGTTTTGTCTCCTGAGGGTTTTCAGCGGATTACACCCATAAAATCCATAAAGAAAGAAATCAAATGTTAGTATTTTGAAAACGCTTTTTGAAATAGAGAAAAGTGTTGAAGTATTTTTGCGAAAATCAAAGGTCATAGGTTAACCAGAAATTGTTCTTTCTTAAACTAAGTTAAAATGCAAAAAAAAAAATCTTGTTATAAATTAAATGTAAGAATTTAAAATTGAATTGACTCTTTGATCTTTCATAAAACTCTTAGAAAAATATGCACTTTGTGAACTGTGAAGATTTTTTTGGGATATCATCTCAAACTTTCATGCCATTTATTTAATATAATTATTTATTTATTTTTTCTTTTTTTCTTTTTTCTTCCCTTAGTTTTCTTAGGCTTTCTAATTTACTCGGGTAGTGAGCCTTTAGCCGGTGACTCCCAAACCAGATGGTCTTAGGGCAACAGATGAGAAAACATCCCTCGGACTTAAGGACTCGAGTAAACAAGGCCATAAAACTAAAGGGGGTTATTTTATTTTTGTCCACCATTTTAGGTATGAATAATCATGCTTCCTGAGGCATAATTACCCAACTTCAGTAAGTGGTTTTCCTCATTTTTTTTAATATATATATATATTTTTATGGCATTTTCAGTCTTTGTTTCAATCCCAAAAAAAATTGTGTAATTGTGAAGTGCATAAATCTAAGGCAAAAAATTTAAGATCAAATTATCTTTTCAATTTTACTTTCTTATCTTAAAATTTAAACAAGATCTATTATTTTGACTCGGTTTAAAATTTCATAATTTTAGGTCTTCCTAATTCCTAAGATAATCTTAATTTTCTTAAAAATGGATCAAAACTATTTCTCTTAATTTCAAAAAGTTTTGTAAAAAGAAAAGAAAAGTTTTTATATAAAAGATTTTTTTTGTTTAATTAAAAAGAAGTGTAAAAGAAAGAAATTATAAAACTAACTACGTTAGTAAACCCTCCCCCACACTTATCTCATGCATGGTCCTTAATGCATCGTGAATGTGTATACATGAAATAAATGGGAGAGAAGGAAAATTACCTCATGGTGGTGGCTCCGGTGGTGGTCTGATTGGGCCAAGCGTTGCTACCCAATCAAAATAGCGTGGATCTTGCAGGAACCCACCAATGACCTCTTTAATATGACCCAATAAAAGGATGATTGATTGAATGGTCTTATTGAAAAGTTTATTCCCATCTAATGGCCAATTTTCAAAAATAATTACTGAGTCATTTTCTTCAACAGTCTTGTCCAACAATGAAGTGTGATTTTTAGATATGATTGATTTGGACTGAAATGGAACAGGAACAAAAATCGATACCAACTCGGGAAGTTGACTCAGATCAAGTCGAGAGTCAATAATGAGAGTCGAAATTGGTTCAAAAACAGGGTCCAAACCAAAGAAGTGATATTCACACATTTTCCCCAACAATGAAGTGTGATCATAAAAGATAGGTGATTCCATTATACGGTGTACAGGGATAGGATTCAATGTTGACTCCGGAATAGAGAAAAAATCTGTTAAAGATACCAGAGTCATTATTGAATCAAAAAGTGAAATAGAATTCCCAACAGGAGGTTCAGGATCACATTCAGGTTCGATTTCAATTTCAGGGAAGGGATAACTTGCCAGAATGTCAAGGTGATTTCATAACTTGGAGTTTGGTCAAGTTCGAATGTGTGTTCTAAAATTGAATCTGGAGTCCCAAAATGACATGATTCAAGGGTCCAATCAGTAGAGTTAGGGATATAAGGATTGGTCAATGGTTGACAAGAAAGATTTTCCTCGCTCTCATTAATCAGATCGCTCATTATTGAGTCTAACCTACTGACAGACAGGGTAACAAAATGTTGAGTCTGAATCATGTCTTCCATACTTTTTGTAGTTGGTTTTTCTTGGAAAGATGAGTATGGAAGTTGATTTTGGAATTGTGGTGAATTTGTGAGTCTATCGGATTTTAAGGTTGCTGTTCGGACTCACGCAAATTCAGTATTGAAGTTTGTTCATTTTGAATCGGTGAGACTGAAAAAGATGAGTAGGACTCTTGAAAATTTGGTTGAGATGAGGAATCCAACATGTATTGCATTCTTTTACAAAAGACTTCAAAACGCTTTTCTAGCTCAGATTCTTCTTCAATTGGATGCTCTAGAAAAGGAGTATGTGGAGTTTGATGTGGGAAGGATTGTGAATTGAGCAAATTTTGCACTTGTTGTAAGGACTCTTCTATACTCCTTTCCAATGATGATTTTTCTTCAATTGGTGGTTCGGGAAAAGGAGTATATGAATCAAAATTGGGGAACAAATATTGTGAAAATTATGGACAAGATGGTTGAAAATTTGACTCAGGGTAGGTGAATCCCCATGAACTCTGTGAAGAGTTCAAATTATTTTGAAATTTATGGTCATATGGCTGGGGATATGGGTCATATTGATTCGGATAATCCCAACCCGGCATATATAGTTGGTTCATGTTGTACATTGCCGGGTCATAGTTATCCGAGTCAGATGAGGTCAGGGTGAAATATGGATTCATATTATAATTGGAAGAATTGTTGTTATTAAAATCCATATCACAATTTACAAAAAAGAAAAACAAACAAATAAACAAACAACAAAGAAAAAGAAAAAGAAAACAAGCCTATGCTAGGGTTGACTTAGACCTAGACGACTCCTAACTGGTTAGACTGTCCACGGGGGGTATATTGTCGGAAGATGACCACGAGTTAATCGGCCAGGTAGGGGCAAGATCGGTGGGAGGTATCCGTGCCGGAGCAACGGGCCTAATTATGCCAAACCACCGTTCTTCGAGGTTTTGCCTCTCAATCCCCAACCTTAAACACCGATTTAGCAAGAGTCAAATTCTAACAACTTTCCCCTTAGGTCAACTCTTAAATGAGTCCGAGATGTCCCTAGGGGCCAACGTCTAATAAATTTTATTTAGGCTTAGGTTGTGTGAGTGGGGAGGTGATTTTTGGGCTAAGGGAGGGTAATGACTTCCCCACCTTATATTGGATTGGGTTTTGCCCTTAAATTAAATTTGTGCAAGTGTGCAATATAGATAAGCATGAACACAAAAAAAAGCGAGTAATCACTGAAGTGTTTGACTTATACTATATGCAGTGCAATATGTACACCTCCTATCAATATCACAACAACACAAGAATAAAATACAGTATATTGGAATGAAAATTGACACGTGCCTAGATGCAAATGTCTAAACCGTTTTAAAGCATCCAATTTCTGTATTTTACTTCTTAAAATTATTTACAGTGTACAAGTAATATAAACAAAAATTAGCAGCAGAGTATATTAATGTACAAGAAGTTACCCGACCATACTTGAGCAAGTGTGGACTTCTGCAATGCTAAAATTTAACCTGCACAACAAAAAAAATAAAAAAGAAAAGTTAACAAACTTGGTGAAATCAAACCGTTCCCATCCCCGATAACGGCGCCAAAATTTGATTGGGGTAAAACCGCGCACAAAAAGTGTATGTTTTGAAGTTAAGATTTAAAGTGTGTGTGCTTTGGCTTCCTCGATACTTCCGTTATAGCATAGAGGCTAAAACGAGTCGAATCCACAAGGACGGGAGGCGATAGAAGCTTTACCGGTTGATTCACGTGTTTGTCAAAAGTTCTTCAATGTTTTAAAGAATGAAAAGAAAGGAAAACAAAGAAAGAAAAGAGAAGTACGGTGAAAACAAAGAAGTGGGAAACATAGAAAAGAATATGTTTGTGATTTTTGGATATATTTCTAAAACAAGTGAAAGAGAAAGAAAACCCATGGCTACTAACTACTAATGACTCCACCAACATGCTAACCTCTTAGTGATAGTTGCCTCACATGTATCATTGGCCATCACTAGTCCTTGGTTCAAGAGCGATTCAAAGCATGACCCATATGTAACTCATCATAACCCAACTCATCAAACAAGTGCAAGCTACACTTAAACCATCAATACTATAGAAAAGTAAGCATGGAGTAAAATAATATTAGCTTATTAGTGGTTAGGAAGTTAGAGTGTTAGATCCATCATCATGAGCCATCAATGGCTCTTGCAAGAGCAAGGCCAAAACGAGGCTATTAGATTCATGTGGATTATCATAAAAGAAGTTAGCAAGTTGGTGGTTAGTAGTTAGTTGCCATGAGAGAAAAGATTAGCTACACATGTAAAAGAAGTAAGATACAGAATAAAGAGAGGTAAAGAGAGCACCTTTCATAGCTTGTCACCTTCTATTACAAGTACTCTTACATTCCACTCATGTATCACTCTTTCTCCTAATACAAGATCTAAAATAAAATGGAAAATACAATGGGGAAGACGAAGAACTAACCTAACCTAAACTAAACTACAACATGGAATGAAAAATTACCCTAAACTCTGTATATCTCCTTGTTCTGGAACCCAGGGGGTATATATAGGCATCAGGGGAACAGGGTGCCAGGGGACAAACCCTGGCCCAAAACGCGGCCGCGGCCATACGGTGGCCGCGCGCGCGGCGCTTCGAGCCGCGCGCTGCCCAGTTGGTCCCCTATCAGGTGATGTTGCCAGTTTCTGATTTCTGACCCTTGATTTTGACAGAATTAGCTCCTTAGATCAATGCTATCTTAGTAAGCCTTTAATCACTAATTAAATGGTGATTTAGGGTCTTCTTCTTCATTGCACACCATGGACCTAGAATCAACCAAGCAAAGCTTTATTAGCAAAATTTAATATGAAATCAATGTGAAGATGTGATACAAATTATGCAAAATTAGAGACTAATCAGTGGTCTGATTGGGCCAAGTATTGCTACCCAATCAGGATAATGTGGATGTTGAAGGAACCCACCAATGACCTCTCTAACATGACCCAATAAAAGAATGATTGATTGAATGGTCTTATTGAAAATTTTATCCCTATCTAATTGCCAATTTTCAAAAATAATTACTAAGTCATTTTTGTCAACATTCTTGTCCAACAATGAAGTGTGATTTGGGAAGATGATAGATTTGGACACAAAGGGATCAGGAATAAAAACCGACACCGACTCGGGAAGTTGACTCAGATCAAGTCAAGAGTCAACAATGAGAGTCGAAAGTGGTTCAAAAATAGGGTCCAAACTAAAGAATTGATATTTACACATTTTTCCCATGAAAGAAATGTGATCATGAGAGATTGGTGATACCATTTCACAGTGTACTGGTACATGATTCAATGTTAACTTTGAAATAAAGAAAAAAATCTGGTAAAGATACCGGGATCATTATTGAATCAAAAAGTGAAATGGAATGACCAACTTGAGGTTCAGGATCACTTTCAAGCTCAAGTTCAATTTCGGGAAAAGGATAACTTGCCAAAACGTCAAGGTGGTTTTCAAGATTTTGGGCAAGTTCAAATGGATGTAATTAAATTGACTCTTGATTTTTGTCCACAGAAGGAATGTGAATGGGTGAAATGATTGATTCAGGTTCAGAAACTATGGAATCAAAACTGGCTCAAGAACATTACTTAGTTCAGGTAACACTACAGGAGTCGATATTGATTCAAGAATTAGACTCGAATCGCTAAATTGAGGCTCAGGTTCACATTCATCTTCAAGTTCAATTTCAGGAAATGGATAACTTGCCAAAGTATCAAGAATTGAATATTGGTCAAGTTCAGGTTGGTATGATGAAATTGAAGCTAGATTTCCAAAATGACATGATTCTTAGGTCCAATCAGTAGAGTTAGGGAGATAAAGATCAGTCAAAAGTTGACAAGAAAGACTTTCCTCGCTCTCATTGATCAATTCACTCATAAGTGAGTCTAACCTACTGATAGGCTGGGTAACAGAATTTGGATTTTGAATCATGTCTTCCATACTCTTTGCAATTGATTCTTCTTGAAAAGATGAGCATGGAAGTCAATTTTGAAAATTGTAGTGAAATTGTGAGTCCATCAAATTTTGCTCGGACTCACGCAAGGGTTCCATACTCAAGTCCAATATTGATGGTTGTTCATTTTGAATTGGTGAGACTAGAAAAGATGAGTAGGACTCTTGAAAGTTTGGTTGAGATGATGAGTCCAACATGTTTTGCATTCTTTCACAAAAGACTTCCAAACGCTTTTCTAGCTTAGATTCTTCTTCAATTGGATGCTCTAGAAAAGGAGTATGTGAATTTTAATGTGGGAAGGATTGTGAATTGAGCAAATTTTGCATTTGTTATAGGGACTCTTTCAACTCCTTTCCAAATCAGATTTTTCTTCGGTTGGTAGAACAGGAAAAGGAGTATATGAACAAAAATCGGGGAATGAACTTTGTGAAAATTATGGACAAGGCGATTGAAAATTTGACTCGGGGAAGGTGAATCCCCATTGACTCTGTGAAGAGTTGAAATTATTTTGAAAATTATAGTTATAAGATTGAGGATATGGGTCATATTGAGTCGGATAATCCCAACTCGGCATATATGATTGGATCATGTTGTACATAGCCGGGTTGGAGTCATCCGAGTCAAATGAGGTCAGAGTAAAATATGGATTCATATTTTGATTGAAAGAATTATTGTTGTTAAAATCCATTTCACAATATACAAAAAAGAAAAACAAACAATCAAACAAACAAACAAAGATAAAGAAAAAGAAAACAAGCCTATGCTAGGGTTGACTTAGACCTAGACGACTCCTAACTGGTTAGACTGTCCACGAGGGGTATATTGTCCGAAGCTAACCACGAGTTAATCGGCCAGGTAGGGGTAAGATCAGTAGGAGGTATCCGTACCGGAGCAACGGGCCTAATTATTCCAAACCACTATTCTTTGAGGTTTCGCTTCTTAATCCCCAACCTTAACACCAATTTGACAAGAGTCAACTTCTAACAACTTTCTCCTTAGGTCAATCTCTTAGATGAGTCCGAGATGTCCCTAGGGGCCAACGTCTAGCAAATTTTATTAAGGTTTAGGTTGTGTGAGTGGGGAGGTGATTATTGGGCTAAGGGAGGGTAATGACTTCCCCACCTTATGTTGTATTGGGTGTTGCCCTTAAGTTAAATTTGTGCAAGTGTGCAATATAAATAAGAATGAACATAAAAAAGCGAGTAAATCACTGAAGTGTTTGTCCTACGCTATATGCAATGCCATATGTACACTTCCTATCAATATCACAACAACACAAGAATAAAATACAGTATTTTGGAATGAAAATTGACACGTGCCTAGATGCAAATGTCTAAACTGTTTTAAAGCATCAAATTACCGTATTTTAATTCTTAAAATTATTTACAGTGTACAGTAATATAAAAAAATTAGCAGTAGAGTATATGAATATACAAGAATTTATCCAACCACACAAGAGAAAGTGTGGACTTCTGCAACGCTAAAAATTTAACCTGCACACCAAAAACAAAGAAGAAAAGTTAACAAAAACGTGAAATCAAACCGTTCCCATTCCCGTGCAACGGCACCAAAATTTGATGGAGGGAAAACCGCGCACAAAAAGTGTATGTTTTGAAATTGATTTAAAGTGTGTGTGTGCTTTGGCTTCCTCGATACTTCTGTTATAGCATATAGGATAAAACGAGTCGAATCCACGAGGACAGGAGGCGATAGAAGCTTACACGGTATGTTCACGTGTATGTTAATGATTCTTCAATGTTTGAAAGAATCAAAAGAAAAGAAAGCAAAGAATGAAAAGAGAGGTACGGTGAAATACGAAGAAGTAGGAAACATAGAAAAGAATAGTATTTGTAATTTTTGGTATATTTCTAAAAGAAGTGAAAGAGAAAGAAAACTCACGGCTACTAACTACTAATGACTCCACAAACACGATAACCTCTGAGTGATAGTTACCTCACATGTATCATTGGCCATCACTAGTCCTTGGTTCAAGAGCGATTCAAAGCATAACCCATATGTAACTCATCACAACCCAACTCAACAAAACAAGTGCAAGCTACACTTAAACCATCAAAACTAAAAGTAAGCATGGAGTAAAGTAATGTTAGCTTGTTAGTGGTTAGGAAGTTAGAGTGTTAGATCCATTATCATGAGCCATCAACGGCTCTTGCAAGAGCAAGGCCAAATCGAGGCTATTAGATTCATGTAGATTATCAAATAAGAAGTTAGACTAGTTGGGTTAGTAGTTAGTTGCCATGAGAGAAAAACTAGATAAACATGTAAAAGAAGTTAGATAGAAAATAAAGAGAGGTAAAGAGAGCATCTTTCATAGCTTGTCACCTAATATTACAAGCACTCTTACATTCCCCTCATGTATCACTCTTTCTCCTAATACAAGATCTAAAATAAATGGAAAATACAAAGAGGAAGAAGAAGAGCTAACCTAACCTAAACTAAACTACAACATGGAATGAAAAACTACCCTAAACTCTGTATATCTCCCAACTCCAGAACCCAGGGGGTATTTATAGCCACCAGGGAAGGGGGCCAGGGGGACAACCTCTGGCCCAAAACGCGGTCGCGAAAACACCGCCTAGGCCACGTTTTCGTGGCCATAAGGTGGCCGCACGCGTGGCGCTTCGAGCCATGTGCTGTCTTATCTGTCCCCTGTCAGATGATGTTCCCGGTTTCTGGTTTGCAGCCCCTGGTTTTGACAGAATCAGCCTCTTAGGTCAATGGCTATCTTAATAGGCCTTTAATTACCAATTAAATGGTAATTTAGGGTCTTCTTCTTCATTGCACACCATGGACCTAGAATCAAGAAAGCAAAGCTTTATTAGCAGAATTTAATACGAATTAAATGTGAAGATGTGATAAATATTTTGCAAAATTAGAGACTAATCATATTTCAGTCCAGATACAAGTGAGAGAGAGAAAAAGAGTGATTGTAATCTGAAGTTGAAATGACATCAATAAAGGTTCAAAGCTTCTCTTCTTCTCCAATTCATAAGTATGTCTTATTTCATTTACATGTCTGATTTTATATTATTCATAAGTAGTTAAACTTGTTTTTCTGGGCTCACTATCATCTCTCTTCGATCCCTCTTGTCTTGAATGGTTTTTGATGTAAAGAACCCAACAGAATCATATGTACTCCTTAAACTAAGCTTAGCTTCTTTGGAAGTATTCTGGAAGGCACATGAGGATAGATTTAGATTTCTAAACTTCTATTTTCTTAAAAAACATTATTTGAACTTGTTTTTATTTCATACTTGAAAAACAACATGATGATTTAACATTCAATTCAAGAGGATTTCTTGAGAAAAAGAGTTAAAGTTTTTCAAATAATCTTATTTGCCTTACTTAAGACTTTTTTAAGTTTTTGCCTATGATTAAGTTGAGGCACTAAAAATTTCAAGAGAAGAACATATCGTTGAGTAGTAAGATAGTGAGCCCAGATCTTTTTATATTAAAACAAACAACCAAACAATCTTCACATTTTTTAAAAATCACCTTTTCCAAAGCCTCCTCTAAGTTTTCAATTTTTCTTTAAAATCACTTCCTTACTCTCCATTCTCTTTTCAACATAAAAAATACCGACACCATTCTTTGCTTGTTAAAAAAAACATCGAAAAGTTTTCATCGCATTCCTCCTCCTGGACATGACTCGTTAGCTAAAAGCTAGACGGTAATTTTCACTACTTTCATTTGCAAATAATTTTTGGTGTCATTGCTGGGGATCGAACGGGGGTCACCCGCGTGACAGGCGGGAATACGCACCACAGATTAGTCTCTAAAACTGCATATTTTATGCCACATCTTCACATTTATTTAATAATAAATTCTGCTAATAATACCTCTCTTACAGGTTTCTAGGTCCATGGCATGAATAAAGAAGAAGACCAAAAATCACCTTTTAATTGGTGATTAAAGGCCTACAAAGATAGCCATTGACTTTGGAGAGTGGTTTCTGTTGGCCCAAAGGCCTTCCACCCTAGTTTTGATGATGATTAACTCATGTAGTTATGTTTACTAATTATCTTGTGATTTTAGTTACAGATCTTTGATCAAGATATTAGTTGGTGATTGCTTCAAAAAGAGGAGTTTGGAGGCCTTCACTTGGTGATTCCCGTGCCCGAGCATCAAGATCATACCTTTGCACTCGGTGGATCACGTTTGGGATCGAGTCGACTTGGAGATGGAAGATCGTCAAGAAGACTTAGGTATCCTAGTTTAGTATAGCGTGTTTAGATCCATTTGTAAAGCTTAGTATAGTTGATATGCTCAAGTGCACAACACACACGTTTTATGTTTGGTTTTCGGTTTTCATGAATAGTTGATCAAAACAAGTTTAATTGATATATGTATAGTTGTTTCATTCTATACATGCATGCTTAACTTTTAAACAAACTTATTTTGACTTTCCTATTCATGTTTTGAAAAATCAAAGTTTGATAAAAATACAAGTTTTGATTTTTGGTAAAAATGATAAGACACAAAAATAGTTCATATTGATTGATATTTGAGCTAAACTTTTTATCACATGTTTACATATTAATGCAAAATGATAAAACTATTTTTGGGTATTTTTACAAGACTTAAAAAGATTTTCTAAAATATTTTAACTTATTTTTTCTACCCTGAACTGTGACTGACAGGCCAGGTCGGTCGACCGCATGGGTCGACCACACCAAGGGCCGGTCGACCCGTGAGGTCGACCGACGTGCACAGAGCCGTGCACGTCTGGTAGACACAAGGGCGGTCGACCCGGACGGTCGACCGTAACTGAGAGCAGTGCTCTCTGTTTATTTGGGTCGACCGGACGGTCGACCGGGTTTGCCCAACGGTCACATTTTTGACCGTTGGCGGTCGACCGGGCGGCCGACCGCCAAGCCTGTCAGGTTGCCACATCAGCCTAACGGCTAGTTTTGTTTTGGGGCTATATATACCCCAACTCTTAGGCTGTTTTGCTGGGATTTTTAGAGCTAAAATTTTCTGACTTCTTCAGTGTTTTAAATAAGTTTTCAAAATAGTTTTTGTGCTAAAAAGATTTCATCTTTATTGTTTTGGATTTTTAGAAAATCAAAGAGAACTAGGTTGTTGGGATATTGTATTGGTTTTCATTTTCTATCATTTACAAGAGATTTCCCAAGTAATTTTTCTTTATTGCTTGTTTCCAAAAACACCTTGTTTTCCACACTTGAGCTATCCTCTATCCTAATCTATTAGGATCATTTGTTTTGTGGAAAAAGAGAAAAGAAAGAGAGATTGTTTGTGGTTGAAAGATACCACCAAGTTGTATATCCCTTTCATTGTTGGGTGCTCCCTCTTAGGTAGAGGTTGAGGTTTGGTTTGCTCCCTCTTTGGTAGAGGTTGAGGCTTGTGATTTGCTCCCTCTAGTGAGAGGTGGAGTTGGTTTGTATATCCCTCTTCGGTAGAGGTGATTGGTTGTTGTTGTTTGGCTAAGGGCCTACCCCTCTTGTGTGAGGTGGCGTTTGTATTGAGAGAGGAGTTCGGTACTCCTTGTGTTGTAACAAATCCTCCTCGGTGGAGGTTCCCTCGGTGGGAGATAGTGGATTGGAAATCCTACACGGTGGTGTAGGCGGGGATGTAGAGCTAGGGGCTCAAACCTCGAAACATATCTTTGTGTTTGTGTTTGATCCATTATCTCTAACTCTCTCTCTCTCTTATATTGTGCATAGCATCATTCATTCATTCATATCATATATTGCTTGTTGTGCCTTGCATTTTTCATATTGCTATATCTTATACATGCTTGATTGTTTGAGTGTGCCTCACTTATACTTAACCACAAGAGCTTCACATAGCACCTCAACCCATTCAAGGGGAATCAAGAGGAGTTAGTCCAGAGCCCTTCATGGGGAATTCGGCTACACTTGTTGATTGTATTAAGTGTGATTGCAAAATTTGCATTAGCTTCCGCATTTAGCGCATTTAGTTTTTAGATTAGCAAGTACACCTATTCACCCCCTAGGTGTTTTTCAATTAGTATCAGAGCTAGTGCTCCTGATATTAGGCTTAACATCCTAGGAGTGAGATCCATTTGTTTGCTAATCTTGTTTGCATTTGCTTGTTTGCACACATATAGTTTGGACCCATGGACTTCATGACCCCACCTATGTATGATGCTTCCAACATTCTTGTTTGGAAGACTAAGATGTCCATATACCTCCAAACCCTAGGCTTCCATGTTTTCCTTGCGGCTACCAAGAAATGCTATCTTGAAAATCGCATTCATATAGGGGCCAATGCACAAGCCCTTGAGGACATTAGAAGCACATTATCTAAAGATTATCTTATAAGTATTTCTAACCTTGATTCCGCTTTTGCAGTGTGGAACAAGTTGACAACCACCACCACCTCCAAGCTTCAAATGCCAATCCAACAAGAAGAGGAATCTAGTGGAGATGAATCCGAGCCGCAACAATGCTATACGGTCCAAGGGAATGACTCCCTTGAGGTACAATCGGAATCTCAACTAGATAGTTTTGATGCTAGTTCTTCATGTGATGATTATGTTGATCCCCATGCTTTAAATGAAGAACTATCAATTGTTTGTGAAAAATTGATTTAAAAATATAACGTTTTGAAAAAGAAAAGTCTAGGAATTGTTAATGAAAATAAAAGTTTACATTCTAGACTTAACAATGTTTTGCAAGAGAAAGAGGAGATTGCTAATGAGAGGGATTCATTAAAATCTCAACTTGATCTTGCACTTAAAGAAAATGAATTTTTTAAATCTAAAAATGATTGCCATGATCTTTTGAAGAAAAATGAAAATTTGTTTTCAAAAGTTAATTTTGTTTTAAAAGAGAATGTTGCTTTGAAAAATAAAATTATTTCTATTTCAAATGAGTTGAATGTTTGTTTAGATTAAAATATTATTTTACAAAATAAGATTGATGCACATGTTTGCCATGCTAGGGTAGTTTCACACACTTCACCTATTGCATGCCACACTTCTTCTTTGATCAACAATGATATATCCATGCTTAAGAAGAGTGTAGATTGTTTGGGCTCCACTTTGAGCCAATGTGTTGTGGGACATACACGATTGGAATCTTTGTTTCGAAAGAAACAAGTTCCACCTATGCATGCACACCCATCACGGCATACACATGCTCCTCACGGACACCATCACACAATATATGCTCATGTGTACACTTGTACACATTGTGGACGTAAGGTCCACCTTGCTAAATTTTGTTATGATAGAATACATGTTGATAATTTAGCAACTAAATTTGTTTGGGTTAGAGAAGGTACTAACCCCCATGGACCCAATAAGATATGGGTACCAAAGACCACCCCTAGAGTTTTTGATGTAAGTGTGGGCTCCCACAAGACGTGAGAGTGATGGCACCTTGGAGTGGATGCGTTCCAAGCTTAAAGGAAATCATTTGGATGCATCACTTTCAAGGGATGTTTGGTGGAGAGGACCACCATATTTTGGAGACTTGGAAAGTTGCCTTCTAGGTTTTGGTAATGATTCCTAACTCCTAATTTTTATTTACATGCTTTTAATATTCATTGTTTATAGCACGTTTCATTGTTTAGTGATTAGTATGAAAATGCCATGATAATTAGATTCTTGACATACATGTATAGTATTTGAGACACCCATGTTTAATGTGGATTATTATTTTGTGTTCTCGTATTTGATTAGCTATCATGTACATCATAAATCTAAAAACATGTGGATATTCATAATAATCATGTTTTTGTTTATCATATTGATTTTTATTGTGTTTTGATGCTCATGTTAAGATTACTTGTTTAGATGTTAGTTTTCATTAAGACTAGGATTTATACTTGTACATATAGTGGGCCACAAATAAATCTATATATGTTTGAACTTGAATGCGTATTTGAACCCATTAGATGTGCTAGTATAGTCTAGTTTTGATGATTCATACTTTTAAACTTGTATTCCTACGTTTGGATTTGTTTTATGATCATGTGTTTCCATTTCATGTATATGTCTATTTTGTCAAACCTCAAGTTATACATGTATACCCTTTGAGTCATTTGCCTTTCATGCAAATCTATATATATGGACTCAATTGTGTTTAGGGATATGTATGTATACTTATTGTGTTGACAATTCATACATATACCTTGAAATGAAATGTGTTTTGGTGAAAATTTAGTTTTTCTTGATTTCGTGTTTATTTGTTTAACTTCATGTATATGTCTATTTTATCCAAATTATTGTTATACATATACATCCTTTTGAGCCACGTGCCTTCATGCATATATCTTTGTGGACTCGTTGTGTTTGGATATGTATGTACACTTTAATTTATATAAGACATACATATACCTTGAAGATTAAATAAGTTTTGATGATTTTCATTGTTTCAAGGAATTTTGAGCTTAATTGGATATTTCATAATGCCATGTCACACATTACTTGTACACTCACCATTTTTAAAATATTTCTCATGAGTATGTTTTCATGAGCATGTATGGACTTTATTGAATATTGAGTGTTTTAAGTGCTATGTGATTTACATGTGTTTTATGAAAATTATTTTTACTTTATTCCTTACTTGAAGGATTTTGTACTAGTTTAAAAGATTTTCCATTTAACTAGTTACTGTATTCTTCATTTTGGTAGAGTTTTTCAAACGTACTCTATTTTCAAATCTATTTTTGAAAACCCCTACCTTCTATGGGAGGATGGATGGGAGATCATGTTCATGTATGCCTTAAATTGAAAATCATTTAAAACTTGAACCATGATTGGGAGGTAGTTATATGAGATATACACTTGAACTTATTGTTATTTCAATTGGTATCATTGAATTCTTTCAATTGGTATCAATCTTGACCTTTCTTGTATACTCATATATGTTTGTTGTATGAATGTTTTTCAATTCCAAGAATATCAATTTCTATTGGTATCTATTTTCATACATATATATGTTTGTTTCAATTTTTTTAACAATGCGTAGGCTTGTTAAAATAAAAGTGAACATTGTTTTAGTTGGTATTTCTTAAAGGGGGAGAAAATTTGATTGTCATTCAATTGGTATTTGATTCCCACTCCCTTACTTTATGATAGAAAATAAATTTAAAATTTGGTATCATATGTTCAAAATGAAAAATATTTACAATTGGTATCAAAATTTTTGTTTAAGACATTCAAAATTTATTATGTTTAATTTCTAATGGTATTAAGATTTTCATGTGTTTTGCTTAAAATTGATATCAATATTTTTTTTGTTTGTTTCCTTTCAATTTGTATCAAGATGCTATTCCTTGACATATTTTCAATTGGTACCTTAATTGATTGTCACCCCCATTTGGTTTTGTTTTTATTTTAGACAAAAAGGGGGAAAATATTATTTTTATTGATTCGTTGTTTCGAACAAAAAGGGGGAGCAAAATTTATTGATTTAGTTTTGCATTTAACCCCTTATTGAAGATTGATTCTTTGTATTAAAAAGAGAGAAGATTTTGTTTTGTTGTGGTTTTTACCCCTTTGTTGATGATTGATAAAAAGGGGGAGAATTATTGGAGAAAGATTATAGTTTATATATGCATGTTTATGTTTTGCATATATTAAGTTTAATTTAGTTTAATTTTAATTGGTATCTAGAGCATGTTTTGTAATTGGTATCTAGAGCATGTTTTGTTTTTGAACATTTCATTGATATCTAGAACCTTTTATTGTTTTGCATAGATATGCATTCATGTTTAATATTCATTGCATATTTATGTTTATTTGTTTATGCATGAGTTAAGGAGGAGCTTCTTTGAAGCTTAACTTTAATACATGCATATATAACTCCATGAGTTTTGTCACCATCAAAAAGGGGGAGATTGTTGGCCCAAAGGCCTTCCACCCTAGTTTTGATGATGATTAACTCATGTAGTTATGTTTACTAATTATCTTGTGATTTTAGTTACAGATCTTTGATTAAGATATTAGTTGGTGATTGCTTCAAAAAGAGGAGTTTGGAAGCCTTCACTTGGTGATTCCCGTGCCCGAGCATCAAGATCATACCTTTGCACTCGGTGGATCACGTTTGGGATCGAGTCGACTTGAAGATGGAAGATCGTCAAGAAGACTTAGGTATCCTAGTTTAGTATAGTGTGTTTAGATCCATTTGTAAAGCTTAGTATAGTTGATATGCTCAAGTGCACAACACACACGTTTTATGTTTGGTTTTCGGTTTTCATGAATAGTTGATCAAAACAAGTTTAATTGATATATCTATAGTTGTTTCATTCTATACATGCATGCTTAACTTTTAAACAAACTTATTTTGACTTTCCTATTTATGTTTTGAAAAATCAAAGTTTGATAAAAATACAAGTTTTGGTTTTTGGTAAAAATGATAAGACACAAAAATAGTTCATATTGATTGATATTTGAGCTAAACTTTTTATCACATGTTTACATATTAATGCAAAATGATAAAACTATTTTTGGGTATTTTTACAAGACTTAAAAAGATTTTCTAAAATATTTTAACTTATGTTTTTCTACCCTGAACTGTGACCGACAGGCCAGGTCGGTCGACCGCATGGGTCGACCGCACCAAGGGCCGGTCGACCCGTGAGGTCGACCGACGTGCACAGAGCCGTGCACGTCTGGCAGACACAAGGACGGTCGACCCGGACGGTCGACCGTAACTGAGAGCAGTGCTCTCTGTTTATTTGGGTCGACCGGACGGTCGACCGGGTTTGCCCAACGGTCACATTTTTGACCGTTGGCGGTCGACCGGGCGGCTAACCGCCAAGCCTGTCAGGCTGCCACATCAGCCTAACGGCTAGTTTTGTTTTGGGGCTATATATACCCCAACTCTTGGGCTGTTTTGCTGGGATTTTTAGAGCTAAAATTTCCTGACTTCTTCAGTGTTTTAAACAAGTTTTCAAAATAGTTTTTGTGCTAAAAAGATTTCATCTTTATTGTTTTGGGTTTTGGAAAATCAAAGAGAACTAGGTTGTTGGGTTATTGTATTGGTTTTCATTTTCTATCATTTACAAGAGATTTCCCAAGTAGTTATTCTTTGTTGCTTGTTTCCAAAAACACCTTGTTTTTCACACTTGAGCTATCCTCTATCCTAATCTATTAGGATCATTTGTTTTGTGGGAAAAGAGAAAAGAAAGAGAGATTGTTTGTGGTTGAAAGATACCACCAAGTTGTATACCCCTTTCATTGTTGGGTGCTCCCTCTTAGGTAGAGGTTGAGGTTTGGTTTGCTCCCTCTTTGGTAGAGGTTGAGGCTTGTGGTTTGCTCCCTCTAGTGAGAGGTGGAGTTGGTTTGTATATCCCTCTTCGGTAGAGGTGAATGGTTGTTGTTGTTTGGCTAAGGGCCTACCCCTCTTGTGTGAGGTGGTGTTTGTATTGAGAGAGGAGTTCGGTACTCCTTGTGTTGTAACAAATCCTCCTCGGTGGAGGTTCCCTCGGTGGGAGATAGTGGATTGGAAATCCTACACGGTGGTGTAGGCGGGATGTAGAGCTAGGGGCTCGAACATCGAAACATATCTTTGTGTTTGCGTTTGATCCATTATCTCTAACTCTCTCTCTCTTATATTGTGCATAGCATCATTCATTCATTCATATCATATAATGCTTGTTGTGCCTTGCATTTTTCATATTGCTATATCTTGTACATGCTTGGTTGTTTGAGTGTGCCTCACTTATACTTAACGACAAGAGATTCACATAGCACCTCAACCCATTCAAGGGGAATCAAGAGGAGTTAGTACAGAGCCCTTCACGGGGAATTCGGCTACACTTGTTGGTTGTATTAAGTGTGATTGCAAAATTTGCATTAGCTTCCGCATTTAGCGCATTTAGTTTCTAGATTAGCAAGTACACCTATTCACCCCCCTCTCGGTGTTTTTCAGTTTCGTCAAAACCGGGGGCCAATTTTCAGAAACCAGAATATCCAGCCGACAGGGGGACAGGAGAGGATAGCGCAGCAGGCGGCGCCGCACAGGCGGCCGCCCTATGGCCGCGAAAATGCGGCCATAGCTGCATTTTCGCGGCTCCCTTGCGGAGCTGCGCGCCAAGATTTGACGCGTGGCTCCGTACAGTACCCTGATTCCCCTCTTTTGCCTATAAATACCCTGGGGTTTTTCCAGAATCAGAGAGAGGAGTTTTTGTGTAGTTTTTAGGATATGCAGAGTTTAGGGTAATTTTCATCTCCATTTTGTAGTTTATGGTAGTTTAAGTTAGTGTTCTTCTTCTTCCTCCTTTGTATTTTGCATTTCTTGTAGATCTTGTAATAGGGAGAGAGAGAGAGTGGTATATGTTGGGAAGCAAGAGTGTTTGTAATAGAAGGTGACAATTTATGAAAGGTGCTCTCTTAACTTATCTTTGTTTTCTTCTCTTTAATCCCTTTTACATGTGTAGCTAATTTTTCTATCATGGCAACTAACTACTAACCACTAACTAGTCTAACTTCTTATTTGATAATCCACATGAATCTAATAGCCTCTACTTGGCCTTGCTCTTGCAAGAGCTATTGATGGCTGATGATGATGGATCTAACACTCTAATATCTAAATCTCTAACAAGCTAACATTACTTTATTTCATGCTTGCTCTTATTGGGTTTTGATGATTTAAGTGTAGCTTGCACTTGTTGGTTGAATTTGGATATGAATGTTAACATATGAGCCATACTTTGTAAAGCTCTTGAACTGAGGACTAGTGATGGCCAATGATCCATGTAAGGCAACTATCAATAAGAGGTTAGCATGTTAGTGGAGTCATTAGTAGTTAGTAGCCATGGGTTTTCTTTCTTTTTCACTTTATTTTAGAAATACCACAAAAATCACAAATATATTCTTTTCTATGTTTCCCACTTCTTTGTATTTCACCGTGCTTCTCCTTTCATTCTTTGTTTTCTTTTCTTTTCATTCTTTCAAACATTGAAGAACTTTTAACACACACGTGAATCAACCGGTAAAGCTTCTATCACGTCCCTTTCTTGTGGATTCAACTCGTTTTAGCCTCTATGCTAAAACGGAAGTATCGAGGAAGCCAAAGCATACACTTTAACTCTTGATTTCAAAACATACACTTTTTTTGTGCGTGGTTTTCCCCTGATCAAATTTGGCGCCGTTATCGGGAATGGGAATGATTTGATTTCACGTTTTTGTTAACCTTTCTTCTTTATTTTTGGTGTGCAGGTTAAATTTTTAACGATGTAGAAGTCCACACTTGCTCTTGTGTGGTTGGGTAAATTTTTATATTTTTTTTATATTCTTTAGGTAATTTTTATTTATATTACCTGTGCACTGTAAATAATTTTAAGAACTAAATACAGGAATTGGATGCTTTAAAACGGTTTAGACATTTGCATCTAGGCATGTGTCAATTTTCATTCCAATATACTGTATTCTGTTCTTGTGTTGTTATGATATTGATAGGAGGTGTACATATGGCATTGCATATAGCATAGGATAAACACGTGGGTGATTTACTCTTTTTGTGTGTTCATTCTTATCTATATTACACACTTGCACAAATTGAACTTAAGGGCAAAACTCAAGACAACATAAGGTGGGAAGTCATTACCCTCCCTTGGCCCAAAAATCACCTCCCCACTCACACAACCCAAGACTTAATAAAAATTGCTAGATGTTTGCCCCTTGGGACATCTCAAACTCATTTAGGAGATTGACCTAAGGAGGAAGTTGCTAGAAATTGACTCTTGTTAAATCGGTGTCTAAGGTTGGGGATTGAGAGGCGAAACCTCGAAGAACAGTGATTTGGCATAATTAGGCCTATTGGTCTGGCACAGATACCTCCCACTGACTTGCCCCTACCTGGCCGATTAACTCGTGGTCAGGTTCTGACAATATACCCCCCGTGGACAGCCAATTAGTTAGGAGTCATCTAGGTCTAAGTCAACCCCATCATAGTCTCGTTTTCTTTTTCTTTTTCTTTTTCTTTATTTGTTTGTTTGTTTGAATGTTTTTTTTGTAAATGTTGATATGGATTTCAACAACAACAATTCTTTCAATCCTAACACGAATCTATATTTCACCCTGACCTTATTTGACTCGGACAGCTCCAACCCGGCTGTGTATAACATGAACCAACCATATATGTCGAATTGGGATTATCCGACTCAATATTACCCATACCCCCCATCTTATGACATAATTTTCAAAATAATTTCAACTCTTCACAGAGTCAATGGGGATTCACCTACCACAAGTCAAATTTTCAACTATCTTGTCCACAATTTTCACAATATTCATTCCCCGATTATGATTCATATACTACTTTTCCTTTTCCACCAACCGAAGAAAAATCCAATTTGGAAAGGAGTATGGAAGCCATTCTTGAGTCCCAACAACAAATTTTGATCAATTCACAATCTTTTCCAAATCAAACTCCATATACTTCTTTTCTAGAACATTCAATTGAAGAAGAGTCTGAGCTAGAAGAGCATTTGGAAGTCTTTTGTGAAAAATTACAACGATTTTAAAATATGTTGGACTCATTAAATTTAGCCAAATTTTCAAGAGTCCTACTCATCTTTTTCAGTCTTACCGATTCAAAATGAACAGCAATCAATACTGGACTTGAGTATGGAACCCTTGCGTGAGTCCGAGCAACAATCACAAAATCTGATGGACTCACAATTTCACCATAATTTTCAAAATCAACTTCCATACTCACCTTTTTAAGAAGAACCAATTGCAAAGAGTATGGAAGACATGATTCCGACTCCAAATTCTGTTACCCGGCCTATCAGTAGGTTAGACTCACTAATGAGCAAATTGATCAATGAGAGTGAGGGAAGTCTTTCTTGTCTACCTTTGACCGATCCTTATATCTCTAACTCTACTGATTGGACCAAAGAATCATGTCATTTTGAAAATCCAGTTTCAATTTTATCATACCAACCTGAACTTGACAAACGTCAACCTCTTGATAGTATGGTTAGTTATCCATTTTCTGAAATTGAACTTGAAGATGATTGTGAACCTGAGCTTCAGTTTAGCGATTCGAGTCCAATTCTTGAATCAATATCGACTCCTGTAGTGTTACCTAAACTAAGTAACGTTCTAAAGCCAGTTTTGATTCCCATATTTCTTGAACTTGAATCGATCATTTCACCCATTCACATTCCTTCCGTGGATGAAACTTAAGATTTAATTTCATTCCATCCATTTGAACTTGTCCAAAATTTTGTGAACCACCTTGACATTTTGGCAAGTTATCTTTTTTCTGAAATTGAACTTGAGCTTGAAAGTGATCATGAACCTCAAGTTGGTAATTCCATTTCGCTTTTTGATTCAATAATGACTCTGATATCTTTACCTGATTTTTCTCTATTCTGGAGTCAACATTGAATCCTGTCCCAGTACACTGTGAAATTGAATCATCAATATCCTCTGATCACACTTCATTGATGGGGAAAGTGTGTGAATATCAATTCTTTGGTTTGGACCCTATTTTTGAGCCAATTTTGACTCCCTGTTTTGAATCTCGACTTAATCTAAGTCAACTTCCTGAGTCGGTATCGGTTTTTGTTTCTGTTCCATTTGAGTCCAAATCAATCATCTCTCAAAATCACACTTTATTGTTGGACAAATATGTTGAAGAAAATGACTCAATAATTATTTTTATAAATTGAAAATTGGTTGGGGATAACTTTTTCAATAAGATCATACAGTTCTCCAATATTTTACTGGGTCGTCTTAGAGAGGTCACTGGTGGGTTCCTACAAGATCTACATTATCCTGATTGGGTAGCAACACCTGGCCCAATTAGACCACCACCGGAACCACCACCATGAGGTAATTTTTCTTCCCTTTCCATTTGTTTCATGTATATACACATTCACGATGTATTGAGGATCATGCATGAGTAAGTGTGGGGGAGGGTTTACTAACATAGGTAGTTTTACATTTTTTTTTCTTTTACACTTCTTTTAGGAGATTTTTAAAATTTTCTTTTGTATAAAAACTCTTTTCTTTTCTTTTTACAAAACTTTTTGACATAAGGGAAATAGTTTTAATTTATTTTTAAGAAAATTAAGATTATCTTAGGAATTAGGAAGACCTAAAATTATGAAATTTTAAACTGAGTCAAAATAATAGATCTTATTTAAATTTTAGGATAAGAAAGTAAGATTGAAAAGATAATTTGATCTTAAATTTTTTGCCTTAGATTTATTCACTTCTCACTTATATAATTTTTTGGGATTGAACAAAGACTGAAAATGCCATAAAATGCTATAAAAAATATATATATTAAAAAAATTATGATAAAATCACTTATTGAACTTGGGTAATTATGCCTCAGGAAGCATGATTATTCATACCTAAAATGGTGGATAAAAATAAAATAATCCCCTTTAGTTTTGTGGCCTTATTTACTCGAGTCCTTAAGTCCGATGGATGTTTTCTCATTTGGTGCTCTAAGATCATCTAGTTTGCGAGTCACCGGCTAAAAGCTCACTATCTGGGTAAATAAGAAAGCCTAAGAAAACTAAGGGAAGAAAAAAAGAAAAAAAAGAAAGAAGAAAAAATATATTAAATAAATGGCATGAAAGTTAGAGTCGATCTCCCAAAAACCTTCACTGTTCACAAAGTGCATATTTTTCTAAAAGTTTTATGAAAGATCGAAGAATCAATTCAATTTTAAATTCTTACATTTAATTTATAACAAGATTTTACATTTCGGCTTAGTTTAAGGAAGAATAATTTATGATTAACCTCTGACCTTGGATCACTTATATTTTCGCAAAACTGCTTCAACACTTTTCTCTATTTCAAAATGCGTTTTCAAAATACTAACATTTGATTTGTTTTCTTATGAATTTTGTGGTTGTAATCCGCTGAAAACCCTCAGGAGACAAAACTACTCCTCTAGGGAAAACCTCGAGGTTTAACGGCTTGTCGCACATGCTTAGAGCAATCGTGTCACCTGCGAAAGTGGTGTAATAATTTTCTTAGTCCTTTTTTGTTTTGCTCGGGACGAACAAAAGATAAGTGCGGGGGTGTGATTAATCTCTAAAACTGCATATTTCATACCACATCTTTAATTTATTTAATATTAAATTTTGCTAATAATACCTCTCTTGCATGTTTCTAGGCCCATGGCATGAAATGAAGAAGAAAAACCCAAAATCACAATTTAATTGGTGATTAAAAGCTTATAAAGATAGCCATTGACTTTGGAGAGTGGTTTCGTCAAAAGTCGGGGCCAATTTTCAGAAACCAGAATATCCAGCCGACAGGGGGACAGGAGAGGACAGCGCAGCAGGCGGCGCCGCGCAGGCGACCGCCCTATGGCCACGGAAATGCGGCCGTAGCCGCGTTTTCGCGGCTCCACAAGCGCTAAGATTTGACGCGCGGCTTCGTACAGTACCATGGTTCCCCTCTTTTGCCTATAAGTACCTTGGGGTTTTTCCAGAACCAGAGAGAGGAGTTTTTGGGTAGTTTTTAGGATATACAGAGTTTTGGGTAGTTTTCATCTCCATTTTATAGTTTAGGGTATTTTAGGTTAGTATTCTTCTTCTTCCTCCTTTGTATTTTTCATTTCTTGTGGATCTTGTAATAGGGAGAGAGAGTGGTACATGTTGGAAAGCAAGAGTGCTTGTAATAGAAGGTGACGATTTATGAAAGGTGCTCTCTTAACTTATCTTTATTTTCTTCTCTCTAATCCCTTTACATGTGTAGTTAATTTTTCTCTCATGGCAGCTAACTACTAACCACTAACTAGTCTAACTTCTTATTTGATAATCCACATGAATCTAATAGCCTCTATTTGGCCTTTCTCTTGTAAGAGCCATTGATGGCTCATAATGATGGATCTAACACTCTAATATCTAAATATCTAACAAGCTAACATTATTTTATTTCATGCTTTCTCTTATTGGGTTTTGATGATTTAAGTGTAGCTTGCACTTATTGGTTGAATTTGGATGTGAAAGTTAACATATGAGCCATGCTTTGTAAAGCTCTTAAACCAAAGACTAGTGATGGCCAATGATACATGTGAGGCAACTATCACTAAGAGTTTAGCATGTTAGTGGAGTCATTAGTAGTTAGTAGCCGTGGGTTTTCTTTCTTTTTCACTTTGTTTTAGAAATACCACAAAAATCACAAATATATTCTTTTCTAAGTTTCTCACTTCTTTGTGTTTCACTGTACTTCTCTTTTCATTCTTTGTTTTCTTTTCTTTTCATTCTTTTAAACATTGAAGAACTTTTAACACACACGTGAATCAACCGGTAAAGCTTCTATCGCCTCCCGTTCTTGTGAAATTGACTCGTTTTAGCCTCTATACTATAACGATAGTATCGAGGAATCCAAAGCACACACCTTTAACTCTTGATTTCAAAACATACACGTTTTTTGTGCGCGATTTTCCCCCAATCAACCACTACCAGATCTTTTTCATATTAAAACAAACAACCAAACAATCTTCACATTTTTTAAAAATCACCTTTTCCAAAGCCTTCTCTAAGTTTTCAATTTTTCTTTAAAATTACTTCCTTACTCTCCATTCTCTTTTCAACATAAAAAACGCAGGCACCATTTTTTACTTGTTAAACAAAAAAATCAAAAAGCTTTCATCGCATACCTCCTCGTGGACACGACCCGTTAGCCCAAAGTTAGACGGTAATTTTCACTGCTTTCATTTGCAATCAATTTTTGGCGCTGCTGCCGGGGACGGAACGGTCTAATTGTTTTCTAACGAGTTTGGTGTCTTTTTTCAGGGACGTCAAGGAATCAGATTTAGTGTTCAAGCTTTGCAGGAGAAGACTTGCTATTCTGTGCCCTACTCTCGAAAGTAGGAAACAAAATTTCAAGAAATTGCAGTGCAAAAGCTTGAAAATTTAGACTACTAAAAACTCTTTTTTGCAGGACATATCGCTTTGCAAAAATATAGTTTTTGTGTATTATTTTTGCTATATTTGATATTCACACTACCTATTTTAAATTCAACAGTAATCTAATTGATTGCTAATTGCTTAAAAAACGTTTAGACTTGCATTCTAGGTATTTGTCTAATTACGTTTCTTTTATGATTACTGTTGAAGATAGCTGGAGACAAGGTATGTACGCATAGCATATAGTCTAGGAAAAAATTTTGGGTGATATTTGCTTGTGAATGTTACTTTTCTATATCTTGCACACTCTGTACAATCAATTTTAAGGGAAAAATCCAAAATAAGATAAGGTGGGGAAGTCATTACCCTTGCTTATCTCTCAAACCATCTCCAAACATGCACAACCTAAGTTTAACTTAAAATCTGATAAACGTTGGCCTTAGGGACATCTTGAACTCATTAGGAGATTATCCTAAAGGGGAAGGTGTTAGAATTTGACTCCTACAAAATCAGTGTCTAAGGACAAGGATTGAGGGCGAAACCCCGAAGGTTAGTGGTTTGGCTTAATTAGGCCCGTCGCTTTTGGCGGATACCTCCCACCAATTTTGCCCTGACCTGGCTGATTAGCTTATGGTCAAAGTCTGTATTATACCTCCTGTGGACAATTAACCAGTTAGGAGTTGTCTAGGTCAAGGTTACCTTATACTAGACTTGATTGTTTCTTCTTGTTGACTATTGGTGAACTTGTTTGTGATAGTGTTTGTGTGCAAGTGTGGTCAAGAGACCCTAATTCAAAGTGTGGTCAAGAGACCCTAATTCATTTAGGTTAACTAGAAATACATCACCACCCAAGTTCAAACTAAGTCCAGATTCGGTTATGGCGCAACTAACATCTTTGCAAGATAGGTTCTATCCCATTAGAACCTCACTTCCATCTTGCATCCAACTTCCATCGGTTGGTGAACACAACTTTCAGCTTAAGTCTCAGTTCATCAACACACTCCCTAAGTTCTATGGCTTAAAGTCCGAAGATGCTTACTTCTGCATAAAAGAATTTGAGGAAGTATGCTTAATGATGAAAATCTCACACCTTGTAGATGTTGCTATTAGGTTGAGATTTGTCCCATTTGCTCTTAAGGACTTAGCCAAGAAATGGCTTTACAGCTTAGCGGCCGGCTCTATCTCATCCTGGGATGGTTTCATCAAGGTCTTCTTGAAGAAATTCTATTCAATTCATAAGACCACTCTCATTAGGAAGAACATCATGTAGTTCAGGAAAAAACCTAGTGAACCATTTTGGAGGTACTTTGAACTCTTTAAAGACCTCGTTGTTCAATGTCCTCATCATGGAATAGAGAAATGGCGACAATGCCAAATTCTTTATGATGGCTTAGACTACTCAACCAAGACCCTCTTAGAAATCATGTGACAAGAGGGATTCTTGCCTAAGGATGAGAATGAAGGATGGAATTTATACGAGGATCTAGCTGAAAAGACCATCCAATGGGAACCAACTAATGAAAACTCTAAGAATTCAAGCTCCATCTCTTCAAAAAGAGGTCTCCATTCAATTGAATCATCCATAACTAACGAGGCTAAAATAGCAACCCTAGCAAGAAAAGTAGAAGTTCTGGAAACTAAGGACCAAATCCAGTTAATCAAGTCAGCCCAAACCAATTTTCAACTCCAGGCTGTACTTACTGTCAAGCCATGAATCATGCGTTTGAGGAGTATCCTGTGTTTCAAGCTCAGCAACAATATCCTGAACTGATGAATGCTGCCTTTTCAAGGCCGAGCAACGATCCTCAATTCTGGATGGAGAAATCATCCAAATTTCTCATGGAGCCAACACAACAATGACCACCCACGGTCAAACCACAAGCCACTTCTAGCATTTCAATAATTCTTCCAATCATCAACCCAACTTTTCTAATTACCATCATAATTCTCCTAACAATCCGCCTAATTTTCAAATTATCAACAAAACTTTTCTAACCAAGCTCCACAATCTTCCTTCCAGAATCCTCAACTTGAACGGAGAATGACTGACTTTGAGAGCAACATGGAAAGGTACATGAAGAACCAAGATTCCCTCATGCAAACAATACAGAGGATAGAGGTTCAAATGAGCCAATTAGCTAATCCACAGAATGAGAGGCAAAAGGGTATCTTGCCTAGTCAGCCAGTAATGAATCCTAGGAATTCTCAACAAGCTGATTTGGCTGAGGATCAATCATTGAATTAATGTAATATTGTTCATACATTGAGGTCGGGAAAGAAAATTGACAATCAAGTGTCAACACCATCCCCTCTCATTCAGCACAACCACACTCAAGCATCCACCTCATCTAGTCCTAATACTTTCAAATCTGATGAATCTAAAACTGATAAGTCAACCAGTTAGGTACACAAGCCTATAGTACCATTTCCTAATAGGCTGAAGAACAACAAGCAGAATCCACACATGGATAAGATAATTTAGATTTTCAACCAAGTGAAGATAAATGTACCACTTCTTGATGTCATCCAACAAGTCCCATCCTATGCAAAATTTGTTAAGAACATGTGCACAAGGAAAAGAAAGACTAATGTACCCAAGAAAGTCTTCTTAGCCACTAACATTAGTGAGCTACTGTCAGGTCCGATCCCTGTCAAGTACAAGGATCCGGGTTGTCCCACCATTGCCTGTACTATGGGACAAGCGGAGATTAGTCGCGCACTTTTTGACTTTAGGGCAAGTATCAACTTGCTTCCATTCTCAGTTTATCAACAACCTGGGTTGGGCGATCTTAGTCCAACTCGAGTCATAATCCAACTGGCTGACCGTTCTGTGAAAGTTCGCAAGGGAAAAATTAATGATGTCCTTATCTGGGTCGGGAGTTTATCTACCTCTGTTGATTTCATAGTTTTTGAGGCACAACCTGTTTCCAATCTTAGGGCTCAAACTCCTGTTATCCGAGGGGCCCATTTCTTTCTACTGCCAACGCTATTATCAATTGTAGGAATAGGTCCATGAGGTTAATATGTGGGGACATGACTAGAGAAGTCAATGTCTTCAACTTAGAAAAATAACTTCGTAAGATAAGAGACCAAACTTTTGAGGTAAACTTCGTTGAAAACAATTGTGATGAAGAAAGTGAAAGGTATTGAGAATGAGTCTCTGTTTCTTGATGAATTATTTAAGAATGAATGCAATTATATTAATGAGAAGACATTTGTCAGAGATTCTAATTTTAGAATTCCCTTTAAAAAAGGAAAATTTGATTTGAATATCTTCACTTTCGATGAGCCAATCAATGATATATCGCATAAGAATATAATTCAAGAACCTCCGATTGATCTAATTTTTGAGAACCTCTTTGAAGAAAAGCTCATGTGTTTGGATGAACTGACTAGGGATATTTTGGTTAATTACACACCTCCAAGGAAAAGTGCTGATCTAAGTTTTGAGGAGATGTATGAAACTGAATTAGAATTCTAGGCATTCATAGTGAGGAAGTTTCAAATGAGAAGTGTGATGGTGATCAATTTTTGAATAATGGATGTAGAAATATAAGAAATAAAAGCTTAAAGAAGGTGAGACTGGGGAGGAAGAGAGCTAAAATGATAAAAAGATTGGCCTCCCCACTATGCCCTATAAAGAGAACCCATTGGAATGATGAGAAGAGAGCCAGAGGGATGAGACCTAAAAAGATCTAGGTGTGAGAGAAACATGATGTTGAATATATTTTTTGTATACTATTCTATACATTTCTTTCATACATTGGGGTCAATGTATGAGATAAGTGTAGGGGGACTCTAACATGACTAATATAACTAAAAAAAAGAAAAAAATAATATATATATATATAACTTTTTGAAAGAAAAGAAAAATATTTTGATATTTTTTTAAGAAATTAAGTTAATTTTAAAGAATAGAAAAATCATAACTAGGATTTCTTATACTTGGTCAAAATAAGATGACTTGTTTGATTTTCAAGGTTAGGAAAAAAATTGATGAAAGTAATTTAGTCTTGATCTTTACCTTGAAGAAATATGCACATTTTATACACTTATACACTAAGGGTTCAAAAACAAAGATTCTTATGCCTTATAAAAATATATATATGCATATATCTATGAAAAATAAATAAATCTAATTATTGATTAGCTAGGTGCTTTGGCCTAAATAAGAATTGGTATTTATGCAAAAGATAATTAGATAAGTTTGAATATATATATATATATATATATATATATATATATATATATATATATATATATATATATATTGGATTAAGCTAGGTATTTGTGCCTCATGAAGCATAGATATTCACGCCTAAAAGGGGTACATTTATAAATAAAAACCCTGATTTCGTGATCTTGTTTGCTCGAGTGTTTAAGTCCTTAGGGGTGTTTTCCTACCTGGTGCCCTAAGACTGTCTGGTTTGGGCATCACCGACTAAAGGCTCGTTACATGGGTAGATAAGAAAGCCTAATGGAATTAAAGAATAATACCACCAAATATAAAAAAATAAAAAAATAAAAAAAATAAGGCATAAGAGTTAAAGTTAAAGAGCCCTTAGTTAAAATTTCATGGTCACGAAGGTGTATATGAATTAGGGTAAAGTAAAAGACTAATCGAGAAATACAATTTGACTCCTAATTTTGATTGATGGCACACTTTTGAATAGAGACTAAGTTTAGGAATGAAAAGTTTGATTTCCCTATAACTTATATATTACTTGAACTCTTATAACAATACCTCAAATATTTTCTATCTTTTTAAAATGCTTTTCGAAAACACTAACATTTTTTCTCTTTCTTTATAGATTTTGTGGGTGCAATCCACTAAAAACCCTCACAAGACAAAACTCATTCTCTAGGGATAACCTAGAGGTTTAACGGCTTGTTGCACATGCTCAGTGCAACCGAGTAACCTGCGAAAGTGGTCTAATAATTGATTAGGATTAGTTTTGATGTTTTGCTCGAGGGCGAGAAAAAGATAAGTTTGGGGGTGTGATCGGTCACATATATTGAATATATATTGTCATATTATCATGTTTACTATCTAATAAATCCTATTAATAAGTCTTATTTTTCTTTATAAAATGCAGGCTAATTGCTAAAAGAAAGGGAAGAGAAACGAGCCCAAAAGCCCTTCAGAATTCTGATTTAATTCAGAATTAATTCGAAATCAGAAAATCAGGGCAGATCATGGCAAATCAGAGAAGTTGAAAACTGGTTAAAATAAATCTTTTCAAATCAATCGGTTAAAGTAAAAGATCAAAGGAGTTTCGTCAAATCTAGAAGCTGAAACGGGAAAACCAGTAAGAGATAAAGGTGTATCACCAAATGAGGGAATACCACCAACCAGGTGTGGCCATCTGGCCATACCATGGCCGCGGTTAGCTTTGTTGGGGAGCGTTTTCTCCCCCTATCTTCGTATGCTCTCCCCGTTTGGTTTTTCCCTATAAATACCACATTTTTTAGAGAAAAAGGGACCGAAAATTAGTTTAAGTTTTTCTCTTTATTTTTAGAGTTTAGGTTATTCGTTAGATAGATTGAGGAGTTGTATCTCTATTTTTTTATTTATAGTTCAATCCAGATACAAGTGAGAGAGAGAGAGAGAGAGAGAGAGGAAAAGAGTGATTGTAATCTGAAGTTGAAGTGACATCAATAAAGGTTCAAAGCTTCTCTTCTTCTCCAATTCACAGGTATGTCTTAGTTCATTTGCATGTCTAGTTTTACATTATTCATGAGTAGCTAAACTTATTTTTCTGGGCTCACTATCATATCTCTTTGATCCCTCTTGTCTTGAATGGTTTTTGATGTAAAGAACCCAACGGAACCATATGTATGCCTTAAACTAAGCTTAGCTTCTTTGGAAGTCTTCTTGAAGGCACATGAGGATGGGTTTAGATTTCTAAACTTCTATTTTGTTTAAAAAACATTATTTGAACTTGTTTTTATTTCATACTTGAAAAACAACTTGATGATTTAACATTCAGTTCAAGAGGATTTCTTAATAAAAAGAGTTAAACTTTTTCAAACAATCTTATTTGCTTTGCTTAAGACTTTTTAAGTTTTTGCCTATGGTCAAGTTGAGGCACTAAAAATTTCAAGAGAAGAACATATCATTGAGTAGTAAGATAGTGATCCCAGATCTTTTTCATATTAAAACAAACAATCAAACAATCTTCACATTTTTTAAAAATCACCTTTTCCAAAGCCTTCTCTAAGTTTTCAATTTTTCTTTAAAATCACTTCCTTACTCTTCATTCTCTTTTTAACATAAAAAATAACGACACAATTCTTTTCTTGTTAAACAAAAACATCGAAAAGGTTTCATCGCATTCCTCCTTGTGGACACGACCCGTTAGCCCAAAGCTAGGCAGTAATTTTCACTGCTTTCATTTGCAAACACTCTATGTGGATGATATTCTCATATATGATACTTCTCTTGATGCAATCCAAAGGGTAAAAGATTATCTCTCTCAAAAATTTTGATATGAAGGATCTAGGTCCCGCCGATATAATATTGGAAATAAAAATATTCAAAATTCCTAATGGAATTTCATTAAGTCTGTCTCATAGCATTGAGAAAATACTTCATAAATTTGATTTTATAACACTAAATCAATTTATACACACTATAATTCTTCAATTGCTTTGAAGAAGAACACGAGTGAGCCTGTCTCTCAGCTGAAATACTCTCAATTGATAGGTTCACTTCTTTATATTTCCAATAAGACTAGGCTTAATATCTCTTATGCAATAGGTAAATTGAATAGATACACTAGTAACCCTAGTAGAGAATACTGGACTGCATTAGAAAGAGTATTCAGATATCTAAGCGACACAACTAGTTATTGTCTGACTTACACTGAATATCTTGATATAATAGAAGGAACAGTGACGCCAACTGAGTCACTGACTCCAATAGTGTAAAATTTACTAATGGATATGTATTCATGTTCGGTGGTGCTGCTGTGCCTTGAAAATCCTGCAAATAAGCAATGAAAATCCTACAAATAAACAATGATTGCCAGGAGCACCATGGAGTCTAAGATTATAGCTCCGGATACTGCTTGTACAGAAGCTGAATGGTTTAAGGATTTTTTTTAGAATTCTCTATCGTGCCTAAACCTATATTTTCTATCTCAGTTCATACTGACTCAAGATCCACCATTGAGATACTAAAGAAAGATAATGCTAACAAGAAAATGAACAGACACATTCGAATTAGAATTAAATCTGTTCAGCACCTATCGGCAAAGTTGTGTTTCTGGACTTTGTAAAGTTCGAGAAGATTATTGCTGACCTTAACTAAGGGTCTTTCTAGGAGTGTGGTTCTAGAATCATCGAGGGAGATGGAGTTAAGCCCATGTAGAATTCACCGACAGCGGGAACCCAACCTACTTGATTGGGAGCTAATTCCATGAAAAAGGTTCAATATAGTAGAAACAAGATGGACTGGTGATACTCGTGTGGAGCATCGACCCGGATATGTTTATATCATATATGTAGCATTGTAGCTACTATCCCTTCTCTATGGTGACGATACTCTTATGATACAGCTAGGTAAGGATGTGTTTACCTCTTAATAAGTCCAACGCATGTAGTGTGGAGGTTATACCATCCAGCTGTAGTACCCTTGGAGGACTTACCTACGTGAGAGGAACCGTGTGGCCACAGTTGGAGGGAAGGGCTGACCCGTAGAAACTCTCATAAGTCGGTTATTGTGAGCATGACTTATAACGCTCAACCCACTCGCTCAATAGATGAAGACTTACTGTGTGTGTATTCTATCTATATCTAGTAAAAGAGGCTAGTTTTAAGCATAATCCACTATATCTCTCAGATGATGATAAATTCACTAAGAAATATTTTAGGCATAGTCTACCTGTTCCGAATCCACATTATGATGTTGCCTGATTTCATTTGTGTTTTACGATTTGATGATTTATTTGTTATTATTGTTGATTTATTTTATCTTCCCTGAACCTCAAGTTTTTGGGTGACTTTTGGATGTGTTTTAATTTTGGAGGAAAAAACATGAGTTTTTCTCTCATTCGGCTTTGGTTTTAGTCCCACATTGGATAGGAGATATGAGGTTGAGTAGTACATAGACTAACTCCTCCCATACCTATTGTTATGAATAGTTGGGCCATGCTACATTCACCACACGTGCGTCCACACACTGAACTGAACCAGGCCGAGTTGGGGTGGCGCGCGCCCACGACCTGCGGACACGAATGTATTTCGATTCGTGGGTTCTTCAACCTGAAAATTTTTTGTTTTGTTTTTATCCAATGTTTTTAAAATTTTGATTTTAAAATTCTGTTAAGATTTTCGGGTAGAGTTGGACCCGTTCAAAGAGAATTGGATCTGCATATTGCAGCAACTCGCATGATCGCTCAATTCTCTCGGAGCAGTTACAAACAGAAAGATCGTTAGAGGGCTAAAATACCCTTATCTCTATAGGTAACTTTTACAAGAAACAAAAATTTGCCTCTCTCTTTCTCTCTCAAATTTCTTACAAAAATCTGTTCGAAAACCGTGTTCCTCTCATTTGGATTTTGGTGATTGCTCAAAGCTGTTTTTTCACTTCTGGCAACGAAACTCCATCTGAGCAGAGGCCTAACTCATCGTTCTGAGCTGGGTGCTGGTAAACTACCGGGAAAGTTTTTACCGCTAGTAGAGGAGATTGTTTCATGGTCTAGACGAGAGACTGACCATCTTTCTTTTAAGGCTATGCTTCTGCATGACTATGTCACCCCAGGCCAGCAATTTATTTTTCTTTTAATTCTTTTACATTAGTTACATGCTTAGGACAAGTATTTAAATTGGTTAATGATTTATGTTGCATGTTTTTAAAAAATATAAAAATATTGTTACATATCCCACATAATTATCCAAAATATGCAAATTACAAACGAACATATTTTGCTCCATATGAATGACGTTATTGGACATAACTTTTATGCAATATCTTGAATCTTAGCAAAGGAGAAAATATAGGAAAAATGAATGGAAATATTATAATGTCGGTCTTGAACATTTCATAATTAAGACGAGTTTGGCATACATACAGATATACAAGACGTGCATATAGCAACACTCACATGTATATGAAATGTTCAATAATTAACCAAATAGAATATTTTTATTACCATATTATAGTTAAAATATACTAATCATTATTTGACTGAGCTTAAAACCAGAAAAATAAAATTTGATCGACTACTTAAGTGAGTAAATTGACAGACTGAAAATTATTTGATCGAGTCCTATGTCACCTTATTGTGTCTATTAATGAGTAATTTGTTTGCAGTTTGCACTTTGCATATAACCTCTGAATGAAATCCAATTAAAATTGCATGATTAGACTAAATTTTTCTTAATGCTTAATTACTTTATAAGGTGCTTAGAAACTGAATATAAGGGCATAAAACAAGCAACTAGATGCAAATTAAAAACTTGCAACTGGCAAAGGCTGGCTCCATCCGTTTGTACATTAGACTAAATTGCGAGCCTGCAACCAGCTAGATTTAACTACTGTTATATTTCAGGAATTCAGTCCATTATTGCCACAAAAAAAGAAGGAAGTCTATCCATTATGACTATTGGCATGCTATTTTCTCAAGTTTCATTGTATCTTTTATTAGATCATCAATTGTGCCATCACATTACCATCTTATGCTGTTCTTGCTACTTCTAGATATAACTGATCAGTCCAAGTCCATATAGATGACCCTAAACATATATACATGTCCAGCCACTGAATGCTTCAATTTTCTTATAATATCTCCTCAATCCTTGTGCACATGGGTTTTTCTCAATGTTTATTACATAATGATAGTCACATGATAACACGATTAAGTCACCTTCTTAAGAATTGCTCAATGAAATCATCATTTAACAAAAACAATTACAACTTGTCACCTGGGAAAAGAATCTGACATGTTTGTAATTCTGCATGCCATTGTACAGATGATTTACTCAAGTACAGTATATGTCCTTTATGGCATCTATGCATTAAGTGCATGCTAACATGGCTCACATGGTTTCTTATAAGTTGACCTTCCAAAATATGTAGAGTACTAGACTCATGCAAAGACTTCACAAAACTGTTCTTTTTCTTTCAGCAATAAGCAAATTTGCTGGGTCATGTTACTATATTCTTCTGGTCTTTGTGTTCCCACAACATCTAAGTTGAGATGGATGAGATGGTGACCTTCAACTGAGTCCTATAAATACACCATAAATCCCTAACTTCTCTCCATCAAAGCCCTTAATTTTCTACCATATCAATCCAATGGCACAGCCTAGGATGTTCCTTCTCATTCTTCTTCTCACATCCTTCTCCACCTTAGGAATGGCAGCTTACAATGTGGTTAATTTTGGCGCAAGGCCTGACGGTCGCACTGATTCAGCCAATGCATTCTTGAGAGCATGGGCAAGGGCCTGCAGTTCAAGAAGACCTGCAGTTATTTACGTTCCCCAAGGGAAGTTCTTTGTTAGCCAGGCATCGTTCCTGGGTCCGTGTAACAATGCAGCACTTAGGATCTTGATCAAAGGGACCATCGTTGCTTCGTCTGGCTATGGTACATCACTGAAGTGGTTGCATTTCAAGAATGTACAAGGTGTGGGCATCTATGGAGGAGTTCTTGATGGGCAAGGGCAGTCCCTGTGGGCATGCAAGATGGCTGGCCGGAGCTGCCCATCTGGTGCCATAGTAGGTTTACTTGCACTTGTACTTGGTAGTTTGTATCACTAATGACTACAGTTTAGGCTAATCCTTTGCTAACATATTAAACATTTTCTTTAGTAATCATAAGAAGGACTTAGAAATATTAAGCATCTATTTCCTTTTCGTTTAAACTACTCTCCTATGCATTATGAATATTGTAAATATGTATGTGCTTTTAGGTGTAGGTTAATACAATATTAAGGAAACTAAAAGAGGATGAGGAAGTGGCCGGGCTCAAATCCTGCAGGGGGCACCAATTGGGCACACCTATTTCTAGAAAAAAATTAATGAGAGATTTAGCTTATTAGTTATCCAATCAAATTGATAATTGCATACATGATCTTTTATTTTTTAGGACATAAGTAAATGCCCTTCATGATACAACTTTGTAAATTTTATTTTTGGTGGCCATCTAGTCTTGTTCAATATGTCCAATATATGTTTAATTGACAAACTGAAATGGAGACTGATTTATTTTGCACACTCGCAAGCAATTGAGTTTCTGAAAGTATATTTTCTGTGGACTGTAAATTTTGATTCGTAAGTAGACAAAATGTGATTATTGTGACAAATTTCTGTTATAACTGATGCTAATCTTGCTCATACAGTCTCTAACAATTGCCAACTCGAAGAATGTACTGATCAGTGGCCTGACCTCATGGAACAGCAAGCTTGTCCACATATCGATCCAAAGCAGCAGTGGAGTAACTGTGCGAAATGCCAAGATCATTGCCCCAAAAGACAGTCCAAACACTGATGGTGTGCACATCCTAATGTCCAGAGGTGTCACCGTGACAGGGTCCATCATAAGGACCGGTGATGATTGCATCTCAATGAAAGCTGGGGTAAGCAATGTCTGGATTGATCGCATTAACTGTGGACCGGGACATGGCATTAGGTGAGAATCAGTACCAAAATGTTCCATCAGATGATCTATTTGATACAATGAAACAAAATTAAGGACCAAATGTCTTCATGCTTCTTTCAGCATTGGGAGCTTGGGGGACTCTGCAATTGAGGCAGGAGTGCAGAACATAACAGTGAGGTCAGTTGTGTTCAATGGAACGCAGAATGGGCTCAGGATCAAGACATGGGGGAAACCTAGCACGGGGTTCGTTAAAGGAGTCAATTTTCAGAATGCAATCATGAACAATGTTCAGAATCCCATAATCGTTGACCAGAATTACTGCCCAAACAATAGGAATTGCCCAAATCAGGTGCACCGAAGAAATTTATATTCGCAAAATCTTGTCATCTTCGTCATTAAACAAAATATATAAACAGATATATTCGTCATAACTGACCATTTTGATGATAAATTTTGACCCGATTCACTAATCCAAGTTTTTTGTGCTTACCAGAGCTCGGGTGTTAAGATTACTGGGGTGTCGTTCAGCGATATCCAAGGGACATCAGCAACACAAGTAGCAATGAAATTTGATTGCAGCAGGAAATACCCATGCACCGGGATGGGATTACGGAACATAAAGCTCACATATGGCAAAACACGGGCACAGTCTTTTTGTAGAAATGCAAGAGGAAGGACCTCTGGTTTTGTGATCCCACCAAGTTGCCTGTAAAAATAATAGACCCTAGAACAATGATTTACTCTTCGATTCTATGGATGTGGTGGGTTAATATTGTCACAGAATCAATATTCAACATTTGCAGTTTATGTATTTATCTTAGGAATTGTAATCATGCAGATGTAATTTTTGATATCTGCATGAGATTCAATTCTGTAATATTGTTTTATATTGGGACATGAACATGTTGAAATTCTCAGTTTTTCAAAGAGTATCCAATTTGTGAAAGATTGTGGTTTTAAAATATTTGTTCAATGTTGAGAAGTTCTATAATATTGCAAAGAAATTAAAAGATAGAATTCCTATCATATATAGATATTGATTTGTGAATTGATGATTTATTTGTAAGATATTTGTATAAACTTTATGCGGATAAATTGCCATGGATCTAGAATCAATCATCTCAAGAAATCAAATACATAATTAAATCAATACTAAATCATCATACCTGAAGCCATTGATGAACTGAAAGGAAGTAGATGGATGAAGACTTTGATCCTTCTCTTTAATCCTGCAAGAAACCCTAATGCAGACCCTTCTTCTCTCTATCTCCTTTTCCTTTCACAACCTTGCAAATATGATGGATTCTCTTATTCTCACAAAATAATGAGCCTAGGTTTTATTCTTTTCAGAAGGAGAGAAGAGGGTCTAACATTTACTAAAATAACCCTTGAGATAAAACCACCCATCATGGTTCCTTTATACCTCATGTGATTATTAACTTATATATAAATGTAAATTTAATATGGGCATCTTTAATATCAGTTAACTTTAATTAGGAATCCAATTAATTAACCAAGGTTAGTGGGCCACCTTAATGTGAGACTAACATTCTCCCACTTGGACCACTAAACCGATTAGGTTAAAACTTTAGAAAACAAATAAAAGAAAAGACTCATTTTTTAAAAAATTTTGACTCCATTGGATTCCATACTGAAAAACTTTGACACGTGATCACGAATTTTAAAAACAACAACTGATAAGCCCAAATATGAAAAACTGTAATACTGCAATTAGCTTGGACCACCAATGCGAGTCATAGCGGTTATACGACATCCACATCATACTCCCTTCTATGTACCACAACATTGATATCCCTTACTAATTGAGTTCATAACCAAAATGACCCTTGTAATTGTCTTGTAAAGACATTTCCTGTTTAATAAACATCCATACATAATATGTGCACACATAATTGGATAACAGGAAATACAGAAACAAACTTTTATTGCGCAATATTGTCAATACATAAGTACCAAAAAACATACATTTACAGATTGCTCAAAAGACCCATTCTAACAACATGTTCCTTGAATGTCTTTGGAGGCAATCCCTTTGTCATTGGATCAGCAACCATTAAAGTGGTACTTATACTTACAATTGACACTTTCTGTTTCTGAACTCTTTCTCTAACCACCATGTACTTAAGTTCCATGTGTCTGGAACCATTAGAGTACTTACCATCTTAGAGAAGAAAACGGCTGCTGTATTGTCACAATATATCTTCAGCGGCCTGGCAATAGAGTCAACTACACCAAGTGCTGAGATAAAATTCCGTACCCATAATGCATGATTTGAGGCTTCAAAACAAGCTATGAACTCAGCCTCCATCGTGGATGAAGCAGTGATAGACTGCTTTACACTCTTCCACGAGATTGCCCCACCTGCTAGCAAGAATATGAAGCCTGAAGTAGACTTCCTGCTATCTGGGCAACCAGCAAAATCTGAGTCCGAATAGCCTATCACTTCCAACTGATCTGATCTCCTATATGTGAGCATATGGTCCTTCGTCCCTTGAAGATATCGCATAACCTTCTTAGCTAATTTCCAGTGCTCCATTCCTGGATTGCTCTGGTATCTTCCCAACATCCCAACAGCAAAACTGATATCTGGCCTGGTACAAGTGTGTGCATACATCAAGCTCCCAACTGCTGACGCATAAGGAACTTTCTGCATTTGACCCTTTTCTAAGTCATTTCTGGGACACTGGCTCCCACTTAATTTGTCACCCCTCATAATGGGTGCACAACTGGTTGAACACAATTCCATATGAAATCTTTCCAAGACTCGATTGATATAACCTTTCTGAGAAGTCCTAGCAATCCTCGAGATCTATCCCTGAAGATCTCTATGCCAATAACATAAGTTGCCTCACCCATATCAACCATCTGAAAGTTCTTGGTAAGATAGCTTTTAGTTTCATACAGTAATCCAATATCACTACTGGCTAACAAGATATCATCCACATACAGAACCAGAAAAATAAACTTGCTCCCACTGATCTTCAGATATATACACTGATCAACAGTGTTTTTCTGTAAATCCGAAAGAGGTAATGGTATCATTGAACTTTATATACCATTGCCTGGAAGCTTGTTTTAGTCCGTATATGGATTTCTTTAATTTGCAAGCCAAGTGTTCTTTTCCTTCATTTGCGAACCCTTCAGGTTGCTCCATGTAAATTTCCTCATCCAAATCTCCATTCAGAAAAGCTGTTTTCACATCTATTTGATGTAACTCCAAATCATAATGAGCTACAAGGGCCATAATGATTCTAAGAGAGTCCTTCTTTGATACTGGAGAGAAGTTTTCTCTATAATCAATGCCTTCCTTCTGAGTGAAACCTTTAGCCACAAGTCTGGCCTTATATCGTTCGATATTGCCTTTGGAGTCGCGCTTGGTCTTAAAGACCCATTTACACCCGACTTTCTTACAGTTATTAGGCAATTCGATGAGATCCCAGACTTTGTTATGGTCCATAGATTTTAACTCTTCATTCATAGCATCAACCCATTTACTAGAATCATTGCATTCTATGGCTTGTGAAAATGAAACTGGATCTTTATTTATCCCAATATCATAATCAGATTCCTGTAGATACACCACATAATCATCTGAAATGGTAGATCTTCTTTCCCTTTGAGATCTTCTCAAAGCTGCCGGTTGTGGTGGTTCTACAACATTTTCAATGGCGATATCCTCATGGAGTGGTGAACCAATATCATAATGTTGTTCTGTTATCTCAGCTTGATGATCAAGCTGAGGGACAACAATTTCTCTTGAAGGAAAGGGTATTGGGATATTTACCCTTACCACCTCAAGATCTACCTTTCTTGGTTCATCACTCCCACTAATTTCACCATTCTCAAGGAATCTGACATTACCAGTTTCAACAATTCTTGTATTATGGTTAGGACAATAAAATTTGTACCCCTTAGACTTATCTGGATAACCAATGAAATATCCAAATATTGTTCTTGAGTCTAATTTCTTTTCTTGTGGATTATATATTCTAGCCTCTGCTGGACAACCCCAAATATGTAAATGTCTTAAACTAGGTTTCCTACCAGTCCACAACTCGAAAGGAGTTGTAGGGACTGCCTTACTAGGAACCCTGTTTAAGATATACATAGCAGTCTTTAAGGCTTCATTCCACATTGAATTAGGTACATTAGAGAAGCTCATCATGCTCCTAACCATATCCATAAGTGTTCGGTTTCGCCTTTCAGCAACACCAATCTGCTGAGGCGTACCTGGCATTGTGTATTGAGCACAAATACCATGCTTTTCTAGAAATTTGGCAAATGGGCCAGGATGTTGTCCTGACTCATCATATCTACCATAAAATTCACCACCTCGATCTGATCTTATGATTTTAACTTTTCTATCTAATTGTCTCTCGACTTCTATAATGAACACCTCAAGGATGTCAACAGCCTGAGACTTTTCATGAATTAGATACACATAACCATAACGTGACAGATCATCTATAAAGGTAATGAAATATCTCTCCCGTAAAACATGGAATGGAGAGTGGTCCGCAAATATCTGTATGAATTAATTCAAGAAGCTCTTTACTTTTCATGGCACCTTTCTTAGTGTGTTTGGTTTGCTTTCTTTTATGCAATTTACACACACATCAAAATTAGTGAAGTCTAGGTTATCCAAAATCTTATTCTTCACTAATCTTACTATTCTATCCCTGGAGATATGCCCCAGTCGTCTATGCCACAAGATAGAGGAATTTTCATTAATTAAGCCACGTTTAATACTAACATTCGAATGCAGAGATAATAGAGATTGTGCAAACTCATCATTCAATGAAATTTTATATAAACCATCACATAAAATTCCATGTCCAACCGACATTGAATTAAACATTAAACTGAGTTTTTCACAACTGAATAAAACAGAATATCCAACAACATCTAATTTGGATAATGACATTAAGTTCCTAGAAATTGAAGGTACATAAAAAGTGTCCTCAAGATTCATCTGATGACCTGTCTTCAAGACTAGTCGGTAAGTACCAACAGCCTCGACCTCCACTTTAAGACGGTTCCCCATAAAGACAAATCTCTCACTTTCCTTCGGTTTTCGGGTTGTAAGGAATCCCTGCATTGAATTAGTTATGTGAGTTGTGGCTCCAGAGTCAATCCACCAAGTATTAGAAGGAACTTCAGCAAGATTTGATTCATAACATACAAAAGAAAGATTCATACCTTTCTTTTCGAACCAAGCTTTCCTCTTATTGCAGTCCTTCTTCACATGTCCTTTTCTGCCACAGAAGTAGCATTTGACAGTGAAGACCTTTCCATGACCCTGGCTACTTTCCCCATGGTCATTCCCTTTCTTTGGTGGAAACCTCTTACCTCTTCCATATTTACCTTTCTTATGGATAGCTCCTTGAGATACTGCCAACACTGAGTGATGCCCTTCTTACCTCAGTCTCACTTCCTCTTGTACACACATACCAGTCAGCTTATTCAGATTCCACTTATCCTTATGAGTATTATAGTGGATCTTGAATGGCCCGAACTGAGGAGGAAGTGAGTTGAGGATGAACTGTACTAAGAAGGATTCATCCACTTTCATTCCCAGTGATCCTAACTTCGCAGCCTTATCAGTCATATTTAGAATGTGTTGTTGAACTCCTCTATTACCATCATATTTCATGGTAGTCAGTTCAGCCATAAGGGTGCCAGCTAATGACTTATCTGCAGACTTAAATCGGTCTTTAACAGCAGTTAAAAGTTCAGATGCACTAGTAGTATGTGGGAGTGAAGTCTTGATGTTATTGGCTATGGTCATCTTGATGAACATGAGACTGAGTCTATTCGACCTTTCCCAGGCTTTGGCATGGCTAACCTGGTCTGCTGTACTTTCAGCAGTCACTTCATCAGGTTTCTCTACTAAAAGAGCCATGTCTAGGTCCAGAACACCCAGTGTAAACTGTACATGCTCAAACCACTCAGAGAAGTTTGTACCATCCAGGGCTGGAATGCTAGTGGCATGAGTGTGAAGGGAAGTAGGGACGTTCACTGAAACATAATAGGACATAGCTCACATTAAGGCCTCGAATCAATACAAAACTTTAAATTTAATGAAGATGAACTATTGATATCACTTTGATTCCTCCTTTGGGCGAAACCTAAGCATATCCAGTGTTCACTCTTTAGGTGAGACTCTTTTATCACCTATGTAGGTCTAATATAATTTATGCTACTTAGACAGTAAGTCATGTTACCTTTGGGTATCCAATTCTACACCACTAAGTTGCATAAATTACACTACCCTACCCCGGTTCCTAATTATTTGAAAGAGACTTTCCTTTGGGCCAGTCCCAATCTCCTAACTAGAACCGCCATCGAGATTATTATTGTCTTTAATGTCACCTACATTGACGAGTCTTTTATGTAGTTGTAATTCATAAGGTTTATTAACATAGGTCACTTTGGCAACTACTAAATCAATAAGCCTTATGAATACAAAACTAACCAATAATATTCTCTAATCTTTATTTGAGTAATACTATAATACTCCAATTCTATTACTTGACCAACATCAATCAATATTAACACAACAACTTAAATGTGTAACTTACTTTTATAATTGAAATTATACCAACACTAGTCGACTGGTCAAGGAACTACTAGTCGACTTGGAACAATATAAGTCGACTATAGTGGGAGTTCCAGTCGACTAGAGTCAAATCAAGTCGACTTGGGGTCAAGTCAAGTCGACTAACTATTATCAAGTCTAGTCGACTAGGTCAAGGTAATAAGTCGACTATACTTGTTATTAGTCGACTGATCATAAATTAAGTCGACTCCTGAAGTCAACAGAGAGCTCCCAACTTTCGAGTCACTCTGTTAGTCGACTTGGGCAAAATTATAAGTCGACTATACCCTAATTAGTCGACTACTCAAAATATCAACTAAATATCAAGTCGACTCCTGTATCGAAACAGAGACTTTTAAACTCTCTAGAAAAGGGAATTAGTCGACTAGTGTTTCGGGCTAGTCGACTAATAGTCGACGAAGCAGTTATCTAAGGCAGTTTCTGCTTAATCGATTTAATCCAAAATTAGGGAAAATTAGGGTTTCTAATTCCTGAATTTTGATCCCAATTAATTGTACAATTAGAGGAGTATAAACATGATATTAGGGTTATGTAATCCTCTATTAATTCTACAATTAAAAGATCAAAAATTTTATTTTTATGAATTGTTAATCAAAAACCCTAATTTCCCATAATCCATAATCCAAGATGTATTGATTCTAAAACACAGGCTCTGATACCAAATGTAAGATATTTGTATAAACTTTATGCGGATAAATTGCCATGAATCTAGAATCAATCATCTCAAGAAATCAAATACATAATTAAATTAATACTAAATCATCATACTTGAAGCCATTGATGAACTGAAAGGAAGTAGATGGATGAAGACTTTGATCCTTCTCTTTAATCCTGCAAGAAACCCTAATGCAGACCCTTCTTCTCTCTATCTCCTTTTCCTTTCACAACCTTACAAATATGATGGATTCTCTTATTCTCACAAAATAATGAGCCTAGGTTATATTCTTTTCAGGAGGAGAGAAGAGGGTCTAACATTTACTAAAATAACCCTTGAGATAAAACCACCCATCATGGTTCCTTTATACCTCATGTGATTATTAACTTATATATAAATGTAACTTTAATATGGGCATCTTTAATATCAGTTAACTTTAATTAGGAATCCAATTAATTAACCAAGGTTAGTGGGCCACCTTAATGTGAGACTAACATTATTGTCAAAATCAGATTAAGTTAGGAGTCTTCGACATAATATAAGACCCTTAATGGCACATGCAGATTAAATACTACATGAATACAGGTTCTGCAGTATGATGCTTCTAACATTGGATCCAAGGAGATTCTCTCTACAATGATGATAATAGATGACATGTTTTTGGGTCTCTTTCCAATTTCTTTTCTTTTTTCTTTCATCTTTTCCCCCTCTATTTGTCTGTTATTAAGAGGAACATCTATCCAACAATTTCATTAATGAGAATATGAGGAAACAACCAATCAAGGCTCAAAACTACTCACAAAAATGTGCATAAAATTTTAACATAGTACCTAACTTGTTGTTAAAGATCTATCACCGATCAAACAATAGAGAAATGCCGAGTTGATAACTCGATAGTGGAAGTGGAAGCGTGAAAGATCTACCACTAGAAAGTAATTAAAACTAAATCACTACACAACCAAAAACACAAGATTTAACGTGATTAGGCAATATGCCTACGTCTACGGGAGGAAAGGAGAAATCTTTATTGAAAACAGAGAAGAAAATATAAAAGTTACAAGAAGATCTCTCTCTCTCTCTCACAACTCTCAATGGTGGAAAATAGAATTTCTCCATAGTTCTTGACACTTCTTGACTCACCTTCAAAAGGCCTGCTCAGGGGGGTTTATATAGGCACTAGGATGATCCTAATTCTTCACAAACTCTAATAACCAAATCAACACTGCCTCAGAGAAATAGAAAACTCGTATCCAAACCAAAATAGAAACCAAATCCATTTTAGGAAACTGCTAGAACTTGTATTAGTTGACTAGGGCAATTTATTAGTCGACTAATATCCAGTATTAGTTGACTACACCCAGAGTCTAGTCGACTATTATAATACAATCTGAGAATCCAACTCTCTGTTGCAGGGCCTAATGGATAATACCAAAATATCATTCGACTAGCCCATGACCTAGTTAACTAATAAGACCTATTAGTCGACTAATAACATGCACAATACTTGTACACATCCGTGCTTGATTTCTGAAGCTTGTAACACCTTCACCTGAACCTAAATTCTTCTCTAATGAATATGAGGCACTTAAATACTAGCAATCTCTACCTTTACTCATGTTCATTGACTCTCTCCGTAGAAATTGGCCTCTGCTTCATTCGCCTTGCTTTCTCCCCCCTTTATGACTTCACATGACTCCCTCCCAAGAGCCAATTTGCTACTTTACCTTTGGAGAATCTTGATGAAGTACAAAGATGCTCTGAACTTCTCTACCGGGATGGTCTTCGTCATCATATCTGTTGGATTCTTCTTCATGCTGATCTTTATCAAATCAATCACCATATTATCCACGACCTGCTGACATAACTTGTGATTCCTCACATCAATGTGCTTCGTCCGCTTGTGATACATGTGATCTTTAGCGAGATGAATCACACTATGGTTATCGCAATGAACCCGAACTGAATCCTCTATGATACTAAATATCTCAACCAATCCTCTCAATCATAAAGCTTCACTTGACGCCTCAATTGCAGCCATGTACTCTGTCTCTGTCGTTGAAAGAGCAATTATATCTTGCAACTTTGTCTTTCAACTTATGGCGCACTCAGCTACTGTGAACACATAGCCCGCCGTAGATCTTCGCTGATCAAGATCTCCTACATAATTTGCATCAACAAAGCCTTGTAAAAACCTAGAATTTTCATTTTCAATCTTTGAAACATCAAGCCTAGTCTCCCAGTCCCTCGTAGATATCATAGCACTCACTTTACTGCTTCCCAATATTGCTTTCTGGATTTGACATGAACTGACTTTTTGTACTAACTGTATATGCTAAGTCAGGCCTAGTGCAAACCATAGCATACATGAATGATCCCACCGCACTTGCATATGGTATTGAGACATCTTCTCCTCCCCCTCTTTCAGTGATCGTGGACATTGCTTGGAGGATAAATTGAAGTGACCTGCCAAAAGAGTAGTGACTGGTCTTACTTCTACCATGTTGAATCTTTTCAATACTTGAGAACATAGTTCTACTGAGATAGCCAAAGTCTGCCTGAGGCTTTGTCTTGAGTGATCTCCATACCTAAGATCTTCTTGGTTTCTCCCCAATCCTTTATGTCAAATTTCTTCTTGAGCTAAGCTTTAAACTTCTGAACATGTCTCTTGTTTCTCGCAGCAATCAACATATCATTCACATATAACAACAAATACGTCAGATCATCACTCTATTTAAAATAGACATAACTATCATACTCACATCGGTTGTATTTGGTCTTGATCATGAAAGAGTCGAGCCGCTTGTACTACTGCTTGAGAGACTGCTCCATAGAGGGACTTTTTTAGAAGACACACTTTGTTTTCTTTACCTTTCAAAATATAACCTTCAGGTTGTTTCATGTATATCTTCTCCTCCAGCTTACTATGCAGAAACGTTATTTTAACATCCATCTGCACCAACTCTAGATCAAACTGAACAACTATCACCAAAAACATCCGAATAGATGTATGTTTGACTACAGGAGAGAAGATCTTATTGTAGTCAATACCTGCCTTCTGAGCATATACTTTGGCAGCTAACCTTACCTTGTACTGCTGATTGTCCTTCTTACGAAAGACCCATCTGCAACCTATTGCCTTGGAGTTCTTTGGAAGATCAACTAATGTTCATATTTGATTTCTATTCAAAGACTCCATCTCGTGTTCCATGATTGTAATCCACTTGCCGTGATCATCTCCCTCGATCGCTTCCCTGCAACTGTCAGGCTCACCTTTTTCTGTTACTAATGCGAAAGAGATATGATCATCATCCCAGCCATACCTTGTTGGTAACACCTTAACTCTAACTGACCATCTCAACAGTCTAAGTTGCTCTTGAGTAGCCTCCAGGTCATCTCTATCTGAATCTAAGAAGTCCTCTTCTGACCCTTTAGGCCTTTTAGGGCTCTATGAGAACTCAATTCCTTTTTCTGAGTGTATGCCGATCTGTCTGAAGCTCCACCTTGCGCTTTATCCTCTGTCTCTGACTTTTCTCGCAACATTAATTCTTCATCAAAGACCACATCTCTACTGGTAAAGGCGCTTCTTTTCTCGGGATTCTAAAATCTGAAACCCTTGACTCTTTTGGTGAACCCTATGAAGATACACTTCTTAGACTTGGACTTTAGTTTGTTCTTTTTCTGACTATCAACCAAACTATATGCCGGGCAACTAAATTCGTAAGATTGAATAGTCCACAGATACTCCTCGTCATATCTCCTCTGAAATCTGAAGATCAATAGTTGTTGATGGTGATTACTAGATAACTCGCATGATTCACTGCCTATGCCCAAAATCCTTCCGACATGTCGGCCTATAATCTGATACTGCGGGCACGCTCTATAAGTGTCTGATTCATGCGCTCTACTACTCTATTTTGTTTTGGTCGCCTTGAAATACATAGCTGGTGTTTGATGCCTTTGCAAGCTAAGTAATTTTTGAATTCTTTGGAGGTGTACTTGCCTCTAGGACCTCAAGCCTTTCACCTTTTGCCCTGTCTGATTTTTCACCATAGTTTTTCACTCCTTGAACTTCTGAAATACTTTGGATTTTTGTTTCAAGAAGTATATGATTAGTCTCTAAAACTGCATATTTCATACCACATCTTCACATTTATTTAATATTAAATTTTGCTAATAACACTTCTCTTGCATGTTTCTAGGTCCATGGTGTGCAATGAAGAAGAAGACCCTAAATCACCATTTAATTGGTGATTAAAGACCTAAAAGATAGCCATTGACCTAGGAGGTTGATTCTGTTAAAACCAGGAGCCCAAAACCAGAAACCAGGAGCTCCAGCCGACAGGGGAACAACTGGGCAGCGCGCAGCAGGCGGCGCTGCGCGCGTCGTCCAAGGATAGCAGCGGAAACGCGGCTTTTGCCGCGTTTTCTCGGCCGCGTTTTGGGCCAGGGTTTGTCCCCTGGCCCCTCTTCCCTGGTCCTATAAATACCTACCTGGGGTTTTCAGAAGGGAGATATGCAAGGTTTAGGATAGTTCTCATTTTCATTTTGTAGTTTAGGGTAGTGTAGTGTAATTTTTCTTCTTCTTCCTCTTTGAATTTTTCATTTCCTTTAGATCTTGTATGAGGGGAGAGAGTTATACATGAGTGGAATGCAAGAGTGCTTGTAATAGAAGGTGACAAGTTATGAAAGGTTCTCTCTTTACCTCTCTTTATTTTCTCTCTACTTCCTTTTACATGTGTAGCTAACTTTTCTCTCATGGCAACTAACTGCTAACCACTAACTTGCTAACTTCTTTTATGATAATCCACATGAATCTAATAGCCTCGGTTTGGCCTTGCTCTTGCAAGAGCCATTGATGGCTCATGATGATGGATCTAACACTCTAACTTCCTAACTCTCTAACAAGCTAACATTACTTTACTCCATGCTTACTTTTAGTTTTGATGGTTTAAGTGTAGCTTGCTCTTGTTTTGTTGAGTTGGGTTGTGATGAGTTACATATGGGTTATGCTTTGAATCGCTCTTGAACCAAGGACTAGTGATGGCCAATGATACATGTGAGGCAACTATCACTAAGAGGTTAGCGTGTTGGTGAAGTCATTAGTAGTTAGTAGCTGTGAGTTTTTTTTCTTTTTCACTTTATTTTAAAAATACAACAAAAACCACAAATACATTCTTTTCTATATTTCCCACTTCTTCGTTTTCACCATACTTCTGTTTTCTATTCTTTGTTTTCCTTTCTTTTCATTCTTTAAAACTTTGAAGAACTTTTTAACAAACACGTGAATCAACTGGTAAAACTTCTATCGCCTCCCGTCCTTGTGGATTCGACTCGTTTTAGCCTCTATGCTATAACGGAAGTATCGAGGAAGCCAAAGCACACACACTTTAAATATTGATTTCAAAACATACACTTTTTGTGTGGGGTTTTCCCTCGATTAGTATACCCAAACTTTTCTTGAAAAATCATCTATAAAAGTAACATAGTACCTACCACCTCCAATGGATGCTACTGGCAAAGGCCCCCATACATCTGTGTGCATGAGATCTAGTAAGCCCTTTATCTTGTGCTGAGATGTAGAGAAAGCTACCTTACGTTGCCTACCAATAATGCAAAATTTACAAAGACTATGTTTGTAATATTTAGTACCTAGCAGAGCACTCCTTTTCTGTAGGACTTGAAGACCTCGCTCACTCATGTGTCCAAGACGCACGTGCCAAACTCTTGTAGTATCCTCCTTCTCTGTTACTGCTAAAGCATCATCAATAATAATACTTCTTGTCAACTTGTACAAGTTTGCTATCTATTCTCCTTTGAGAATCATCATGGAGCCTCTAGTAACTTTGATTCCTCCATCTGCCCCAGAAATCTTGTACCCTCGAGCTTCTAAAGCATCTAACGAGAGAAGATTCTTCTTTAAATTCGGAACATGTCGAACGTTCATGAAGGCTCGAACCTGTCTATCATACATCCTCACACGGATGTTGCCGATGCCAACAGTTTTACACATAGTATTTTTTCTCATCAGGACATAACCTCCATCATAAGGCTTGTAAGTACTGAACCACTCTCTTTTTGGGCACATGTGGTATGTGCACCCTGAGTCAAGATACCAAGCATCTGAGTATTTACCTTTTCTTGACTTCCCTATCAAGATATCACATGAATCCTCATCTGCTTCTTCGACAACCCCAGCTTGATCTGACTTCCACTGGTCTAGCCCCATCAAAATCTTTGTCGTCTTTCTTCTTCAGCATCTCCTTGTATTTTATACAATTTTTCTTCATATGCCCTGATTTCTTGTAAAAGTAGCAAGAGAAACTACTAGAATCCTCTAGATTCCTTTTGGCTCCTTTACTTTTTGATCTTCCCCTTTGGCCCTTGACAAACAATCCTGAGGTCTCCTCCGTAGAATCAGTTTCTTCATCAGCTCGTTGTTCTGGAGCATCTGCTTGACATCTTCTAACTCTAAGGTCTCCTTATCATACATGACGGTGGTTGCCAAGTGGTCATAACTTGATGGAAGAGAAGAGAATAACAAAAGAGCTTTGTCTTCTTCTTTTAGATTAACCTCTAGAGCTAACAAGTCACTTAAAATTCTGTTAAAATCATTGAGATGTTGTAGAATAGGCATACCTTCCTTCATTCGAAGGTTGTATAACTGCTTCTTCATGAAGAGCTTATTCGACAAACTCTTTTTCATGTACAGGTTCTCTAGACCCACACCAAAGACCAGTAGTTGTCCCCTCGTTCATCACATTATAGAGGACCACATCTGATAGGCACAGTATAATCGTCGCCTTTGCACGAAAGTTGATGTCGTTCCACTCGTCATCCTCCATCTTCGATGGCTTCTTCTCAATACCAAGCAGGGCCTTGTGTTGCCCTTCTTCACAAGCAACGGTGTTACTCGCATCTTCCACAACAGGAAGTTAGATTTCCCGTCGAATTTTTCTACCTCAAACTTGGTTGTCGTGGTTGACTTGATAGCCATCACTCTGATACCAATTGTTGAAGATCCATCATTGATTAAACAACAGAGAAACACCGAGTTGAAGACTCGGCAGCGGAAGCGAAAGCATAAAAGATCTACTACTAGCGAGCAATTGAAACTAAATCACCACACAACCAAAGAACACAAAATTTAACGTGGTTCGGGTGCCTATATCCACGGGGAGGAGAGAAAATTCTTTATTGAAAATATAGAAGAAAATACAAGAGTTATAAGAAAATCTCTCTTTCACAACTTTTAATGGTGGAAAACATAATTTCTTTTGAATACTTGACACTTCATGACTCACCTTAAGAAGGCCACCCCAAGGGATTTACATAGGCACTTAAGATGATTTTAACACTTCAAAAACTCCAATTACCAAATCAGCACCGCCTCAGAGAAATAGGAAACCCGTAGCCAAACTAAAACAAGAAACAGATCCGTTTTAAGAAACTGCCACAACCCGTAATAGTTGACTAAAGCAATTTATTAGTCGATTAATACCCAGTATTAATCAGTTGCACCCAGAGTCTAGTCGACTAATTTAATGCAATCTGAGAATCCAACTCTCTATTTCAGGGTCTAGTCATCTATACCAAAGTATCAGTCGATTAGCCCATGACCTAGTCGACCAATAAGACTTATCAGTCGACTAATAACATGCACAATGCTTGTACACATCCGTGCTTGATTTCTGACGCTTGTAACATCTCTACCTGAACCTGAATTCTTCTCCAATGAATATGAGGCACTTCAAATACTAACACTTGCTAGTACCTAACTTGCAACAGATTGACATATCGAGTTGTGATATGTTATTATGCATGACACTGACATATGATATATGATGGCACCGCCAACATTGCCATGTAGATCTCAAAGTACACATCTTGAGCACATATCAGATATGTATAATACATGACCATGTTTGGATTCTCTAACATCGATTGTATGACCATTCTAGCAAACCACAACCAGTCCCTAACTTGATGACCATCACAAATTAAAGAAATTTTTTCAGTTTGCCAAGTTTCAAATCATAAAAAATATTGTATACATATATGCATTTTTACCATAACTTAACAAGAATCTATTAGGCTCACAAATTACACATAGTACCAGACCTAGTCTCTCAGTGTCTGTTCCTTCTTCACACAATAACCGAAAGGACCAGCCGGCGACAGGCTTCTCCAATGCTACAAAAACTCGCAAAAATTCTCCATATACTTGTACTGCAACAACTGTCACAGACAACTCGGAGGAATAACATACCCCAAGCTCCTCCCATGAATGTTCCTGCAGTAGGACTGCGCGAGCTTGTTCCCATATGTGAGCTTTATATTTTGCAGTCACATCTCTCTTCAAGGATTACTCGGGCTGAAGTCGAACTTCATTGCGACTTAGGCTGCAGACGAGGCCGGTGTGTCACTATAAGTCACCTTACTGATCTTAACCTCGTGGGTTCTGAACATAAGTAGCGATGTTAGTCAAAAATATTGAGCAGTAGATGTAAAAGAAGCTGATGACATATTGAGCAATAGATGATGGTTCAGGATGGATATTCGTCAGCTCAACGATGATAGGTCATAGCTAGCTTGGTAATTACGAGGATAATTCATGCACAGAAAATTAATGTCGTTTTTAGTTAACATGGCGAACAGTAGAGTTGTGCTTGGCCTCAAAGTAAGAAGAAAGTAAATGGTAATAAACTCTTCAAGGTTTATTTTGGACAGCAACAAGATTAGTAATGAGGCATCATCCAATTGTCAACAACTCCAACTCACAGTGCTTCTTCACCGTTGAACCTTTTGAATCAGGACCAGCCCAAGAACACAACCCTACATACACAAACACACAAAGAGAGATGGAGATAGAGATTTACAAGGTTTGTCAAGATGCTTACGTCCCTGAGGCAGAAGAGAGATCTATTGATGATTTACACAAAATTATAAGAGGATTATACTTAATTTACTTTAGAACACTCACCAGTTCAAGATCCACATCTATGGGTTTTATCTTCTATTTATAGGGAGAAGAAGAAACCCCAAAACAGCTCCAGGTTGGGTCCAGAATCACCTCTGACCCGACTGTCGATGTCACGCCCCGCTTCCCAAAATACGCTGAAGTGGATACGCGACGAGAGTCAGCGACACATATACGCAAGGAAAATACCTCACGTATACGTGCTAAGCCTTAAGTAACCCGAAACAAGCTATATATCCCAACTATAATGAATCATGATTACTGCAATATCACATATAGGCATCCACACATGATATCATATGAATCAAGAACTGGAATAACGAATGAATCTGATATATCGAGAATAAGGAAATAACAGAAAGAAAAGAGAGATGAGCATAGCAGAATCAGATAGGGAGAAGCTCCAGCTCCTCGCAATATGTATGGTCTCATCTAACACCTGAATAATAGAAACAAAGCGTCCAATATCTAGACGTACGAATCGAGGGTCATCAGAAAGCGACTTGGTGAGTGTGTGTGTAAAGAGGAGTGCTCGTGCATATAAACAATGTGCACAGAATAATAATAAGATAAACTACAGATAGAAGATAACTAAATAACATGGTAAACAACTGAACTGAAGGAGAACTGAATAACAACATGTATGAAGGAAAAAGGTAACTATTACAACTATAAGCAAACAACTGATGTCAAAATGTGTAACCTAGCATATGTCACTAGTCTGATTAATTTTTATTAACCTAACTAATATAGTACTTAGCTGTGTCCCATACCACAGCCGTTTTTTCACATATCAAACAAAGTTATCGTTGTTGTAACTGTCCGCCAATGTAGTGCATGTGATTTGAAAGAATACTGTGCATGCCCGGTACCACGGTCTAACACCCCCTGGCGCTAAACCAGGACAAGCCGCAAGGTTCTAATAACTGAGACCACAGCCCCACACGAAAAGACAACTAGTGTGGCACCGTAATCCGGGCATAGCCCTGACAGCTGACAACTGAATAATTAGGTAGCCAGTACTACCTTGGTTCCCCATGGTTGGAACCCACAACTCGGTACCATAATAAGTCCTTCCAAAATACACGACATGCATCATCAGGCAATTACCCCTGTTCCCCGAGTTATGGTATCTTTTATTAATAAGCAATCAATGTGATATAATAAGTAATAGTAACTGATATCTCAAACAACTACCGATGTCAATACTAGCTGATAATCTGACAACTGACAATTAATATCCAACAACTGAGTAGCTGACAACTAATATCTGACATCTGAAATAAGATACTGGAGATATATCCACTAACACAAAGGTGTCACTAACAACTGGTAACTGATACAGATACCTGACAACTACTATAAACTCTGAAATACATCATATGATCACTAAAAATAATCTCACCAATAACTGATAAACTGATAATTGCTATCTGATAACTTTGAAGTACAAGATCACCGATATCGACTAGGTCACTATCACAATAACTCAATCTCTATTAACTGAAGTAATTAATAACTAAACATGAAGCACATGGTGTATCCTCGAGATCAACAAGTCAAAACAAGCCGAAATCATATTTAAAGAGGAAACATCCTCAAACAACTGCAATCTAGAATAATTCACTTCTAAGTCAATACCAACAACTTATCCATACTCAATTGATATAATCAGGTGATACATCCAAGAGCCCTTGCTTCTAATAATCCAAAACCAATATGATATCACATATCAAACTCAAAGGTAAGATACCCACACATCTGGTCGCAATCGAACAAAAATCAGTCACATCTAAATACTGATCAATATCCAATGTAAATAACATAAATCCCAGTTCAACCCAAACTCCAACTAAGTCCATATACTGATCCAAGCATCAAGTAATCCAATCTCTTAAGTAGCATCATAACAAGTCCGTCATCAATACCCGAATGAATCATCATCTAAGTTATTACCAAATGAAAGACTAACAAGTCTAAGAAGTACTCTACATGAAACAAGTCATTTGTCCTCAAATATGATTTGGGTTAACTAACCAGTGGATCAAAATGAGTCACTGTCTAAGGTACATCAAAACTAGGCCTAAGCCAACAACGCAAACCTATCAACACATGAAATGACGCTGATACAAGCTCATATCAAGTAGGTAATTAAAGTGAACAATCATGGATGTCTCATGAAGTAATACAAGTAATCAAAGTGGTAAAATATAACAGAAACTCACATGAAATGATAAGAGTAACATATAAATACATACCAACAACGGTAAATACATAAGAACAAACGCTCACATGAAATGACGCAGTTTCGAAATCGAATCGCCATCTGGTCTTCAATGCATGAACTGGTACTGATCTACGGATCATCCTATGGATCGGTCTTCGAATCGCCAGTGGATCGGGTCCATAACGGGCACAATTCTGAATCTCCTGATACCGAGTTCGGATCGCATGAACGACTTCGAAACGCTATAACACGCAACCGAACATACAAATAAATATAAATATACACTTAATACCCACCCGAGCACACCGACATACGTGTACACCCACATTCATACATATACATATGTACATACGAGTATACACATACATACACAGTTCCACGCATGCATGTGTACATAAATATAAATACATACACACACTCTCATACACGTATATAAGCTTATATACATACATACATCTATACATACTTATATGTACATACATACATACACTTACATGAATTAAAAACACATACACATGCACATCCATGCATAATTACATGCAAACCTAAACTCACGCACCCAACAACACAATTAAACACATTAACCAATTATTGCAAGTTTACTCTATACATATAAATGCACTAACCTCGGGGCGATTTGCGGCGCACTGATGGAGGCTCTGGCGGAGGCGTCGGGGGCCGCGAAAGATGTCGTTGGATAGAGGATCTCACTGTGAAGGGCGTGGGTGCGTTTGCGCTCGCCAACGGTGATCAACGGTGACCCATGGAGTGGCGGAAAATGGCTCGGAGTAAGATGTCTCCCACACACAATAATTACCCACATGAAATAATACACACCCTTATAATATATGCATGTACATCAAAATACTTACACATAAAATTAACCCATATATAAACATATATTAATGCACAGGCATATCACAAATTAATTACATATACATAATACAATATATATATATCAAGCATAAAATGAAAGAGAGGAAGGGGAGGATAACTCACGACATGGGCATGGCCTGGGCATGGCTGTCAGGTGTCTGCGGCAAGGGGCAACCATGGAGTGTTGCCGTGGCTCACCGACAGAGGAGCACGACAAGGCAAAGGAGATCGGAGATTCGCGGAGCATTGCGGAGGCTCTTCGGAGGAGTCGACGGCCTCGATGACGGGCTGTGGCACCCTACACTCGCTGCCACTGGATGTTGCTGTGGTTGCTGGTGGTTGGGGTGTGGCAGGGCTAGATGGGGGAGTGTGGATCCGGCCTGGTGGATGAAGGAGAAGGCGTGGGCTGCGAGGGCGTTGCTGTGGTTCCATGGGAGGAGCTACTCGGCTGGTCTGGTGATTTGCGTGGCCTGGTTGCAATCGACCATGGGGGGAGGACGTTGAGTGCTTTCGTGCACGGCCAGAAGAGATGGGGAGGTGCACGGTTTGATGCCCGACCAAGGGGGTGGGGAGATGGCTCGGTGGAGGTCTCGGCTGCCATGGTGGTTTGCCAACCAATGGGGGGGCGGCTGTGTTTGGCGGAGGAAGAAAATTAGGGTAGGGATTAGGTTTAGGTTTAAGATTAGGATTAGATGATTATTTATATGGGAGGTTATATTGGGTATGTGTTACTGGGTTTGAGGGTAATGGGTATTGGGTCTAATTGGGTAGTAGGATCATGGGTATGGGGATAAAAGAGGACAACGGGTATAGGCTTATTGGGTATGAATGGGTAGTGAGTTTCATAATGGGTATAGAGATCAAGATTACTAGATAATGGGTAGTGGGTTAGGATCTCAATGAATCACATGCAAATAAGAAGGAAATTAAATAGAAAATAGAGTAAATGAAATAAGTAATATCAACATTAATAATCATCACTATAACAGCTATCAATTAATAATAATAAATAATAGTAATGATAATAGTCAAAAATAATAATACCAAGACAATACTAATAACATTAATAATTAATGAACATAGCAACAATAGTAGTAATAATAATTAAGAATAAAAATAAGAATAAGAGAATAATAATAATAACACTAATAATAATAATGGTAAATATAAAAATAATAGTATTAAGTAACTAAAAATATTGATAGGAAACAATAATAATAATATATAAAGCCAAATTGCCATTTACTATCTCAAAAATAATTTGCATATTTAATAAAAAATAATGATCACAAGAAAAAAAGATAATAAATTAAGTTGATTAAAAAAATAATCAGTAAATTAAAATAAATACTGTAGAAAAATAAAAATACAGTATTACTAACTAGGGATATTACAGTCGATCGACGCAAGTGTACGGTCGACTGCCCGGTCGACCGCGTAAACTACTACAAGACTACAAGATTTATTGGAAATGTCGGTCGACCAACGCAATTGGGTTCTTCTTCCTTGTGCAATATCGATCGATTATTCAGTCAACCAATTTCAATTCTTATGGATGTCGGTTGACCGTACAATCTATCGAACCTCTGGTATAGAGTTAAAAAACTTTATCCTGCTATTTTTCTCTCTCTACATTCTCCATCTTGGTGAAGATTTCTCAAATCTGCGCCAAACCCGATATCGAATAGAACCTTCGCCGTTCGAGATTGACACACGATCTCCGCATTGAGATCAACACACCATCCCCGCTGCAAGATCGACACACGATCCCATGAACCGATCAAACTCCGTTATGAGATCGACACACGATCCCTGCAAAACAGACTGACTGATGCTCTAAGATCACACACGATCTTTGCCGAACGGATCAACCGTCACTCCGAGATCAACACACGATCTCACATCCAATCCAACTGGTTCTAAATGAATCAACGATGTAAAGTTACAATTGATTTTAACCGATCACAACGGATCCACTGATTGATCCAATCTATTCACACTGAGTTTAAAATCGCTCCAAACAACCCTCTACAAACTCCAATATCATTGTAACTATACCATCTTCAGCTCAACACTTGAATGCGTCACTCTAAGTGACCATTCCTCCACTCCATTGAAAAAGAGACAACTGACTAGAATACCAGTCCAACTGACTTCAAGAAGAACCCAATGAGAGCCACCATGACTCAACCAACTGACTATCAGTCTAATGTCTTCAAGAAGTCTTACCTGATACATGCCCTATCATGCAAGCTCAACCATCTTCACACTAGAAGATAAATTGCTCAATCAAGATCACCCTTCTTCGCATTTAAAAAAAAATTGCAGCTTACTAGCTACCAATCCTCGAGAGCCCAAATAACTTCATATGGACTGCATTGTAATATTCCTCGTTTGAAATACTTTATTTTTCTACATATTTATTAATTTTGATATACTTTTATTTTAATAACTTGATTTATGACTTATTTTTATTATTAAATACAAAAATTATTTTGGACTATTAAATAATTATTTGGCTTTATATTTACTGTTATTATTCATTAACATTTCTACTACCAATTATTATTATTATTTCTATTAGTTAGTATTATTTATAGTAGTTATTTTCATTATTATTGCCTCATTATGATTAATATTTATTTCTAATATTATTAGTGTGATTATTATTAATAATGTTGATGCTATTAATATTATGATTATTGTTAATTATTAGTGTTATTGTTATTGTTATTAATTAATATTATTAGTAGTTATTATTATTATTTTTATTAGTGTTATTATTATTGTTGTTATTATTATTATTGTGGTTGTTATGTGTATTATATATTATTATTTTGATACTTATATTCTTATGGTTTCTTATTCCTAAACCCACACCCATATACAAACCCACAACCCATAATCTTATAACCCACTAACCCATACCCATTAGCTTCTACCCGAACCTACTACCCAATATAACACCCTATATATTGTCTCCTATTATTAACCTTAAACCTAATCCCTAATTATCTTCTTCTCTTCTTCCCCCCTCCCTGAGACAGTTGTCACCAAGCAGCCGGCCTCCTCCACCATGGCGCACACCCCCGTCCCTTGGCCGGATCTCGTCCTCTCCTCAATGGCTCCCTTTCTCCATCGTGCGCATACTCCGCGGTGTCGCCTCCATCGCCGGAGCTCCTTCCCACCTTGGCCCATGGCAGTGGTAGCAACACCATCCCGGGCCTCTTCCTCCTTAGGCCGAGCCTACCTCCTCCCACCCCTCATGCATGAGCACCCACAACCATCTCCTTCAGGCTAAGTTTCCTTTCCCAGGTCGTAAACTCCCCCAGCCGTACTTTATTGCCCGGAGCTCCTCCCAGGCCATCCATCGAGCCCGGTAGAGATCCACCTGCGCCATGGCCTCCCCAACCTTCCCTCCTCTAGCAGCCATGGAAGCCCAGCACCCACAACAACCCTCTCTCCTTGTAGCCCTTGGCCATAGCCCAGCAACACCGGGGATCTCCACCACCAACCCAATCTAGCAGTTCCCTTGACCTCCTCTTCAACACCTGTAGCAACACCAGCACATTTGGCTGAGATTACAATACCACAGTAGCCCTCTCTCTTCCATCGTGACCTCCATCCGGCTGCCCAATCCACTCCTCCTCTCCTCCGCCGAGCTGTTGACCTCCTCTGCGGCCTCTGTCTCTACTGACTGCCACGGTGAATCTTTGCCCGGCCGTGTGCATCTCTCCTGGTCGTGAGTTCTATCTTCATCTTACTCTTTTATTTTTCTCTCTCTATGAATAATTATTTGTGCATGGATACGTGCATGAGTGTGTATGTAGTTATATGCATGCGTGTGTTTTGTTAAGTGCATGGGTGTGCGCATTATTTACATATGTGCATATGTATTTATATTAATATGTATAGTTAGTGTAGGTATATAAGTGTATGTGTATACGTGTGTATATTTATATATGTGGGTGTACACGTATGTGTCGGTGTGCACGTGTGTGTAGAGTGCATATGCACATGTAGGTGTTAAGCGTGTATTTATGTTTACGTGTGTCCTTGTGTACTTAGTTATGTGTTACAGTGATGCAGACTCGTTCATGTGATCCAAACTCGGTAAAGGGAGATTAGGAATTGTGCCCGTTATGAACCTGATACATTGGCGATTCGAAGACCACCCATGGGATGATCTGGAGATTCCTACCAGTTCATGCAGTGAAGACCAAATGACGATTCAGATCCGAAATCGCGTCATTTCATGTGAGTATTTGCTCTTGTATCATTTCCTTATTTATCATTGTCAGTGTTATCTACATGCTACTTTGTATTATTTTATGTGACCGTCAGATATATTTCACCAGTATGATTAATTGTATCATTTCATGTGATGTCGGTGAGGGCTCAATTTATTTGCACAGTTGATATGAGCATTTATTTACATCATTTCATGTGTAATTATTTACCACATTTTTTCAAGATTAGTTGTAGAATACATAGACAGTGAACTGGATATTAGAATGTTTATGGGTTCATATTTCAACATTGAGTTATTAGAGTCATATTATTTCATGTGGAACATTTTACCATTTCGGGTTCGGATCTAGTTATGAGGTATCTTAGACTGTGATTGAATTGATTTTTAGATTGGACTATTTAATGCTTCTGGATAAACATTATATTTATCTAAGGTATTTATCAGGCAATTGTTTGATGATTATTTTGATGGAAACTCTTTTGGATATTGAGGACAGATTAAAATGTGATTTTACTTTATTAAGAGATCGACCTTCTTGATAGTTGGACTTATATACAGAACTATTGAGAGTTGGAGTTGACTCGAGATCTATATTTCTTACAGAGAATTTTGAATAGCGCTCTGATGAGATTGACATAATTGGATTTATAGTTGTGAGTATTTAGGAATTATTTACCAATGATATTGTTCAGTATAGATGATATTTTATTGATATTAAGTATCAGATGTAGATTACCTTAGATTATATGTTATTTGAGGATATTCTACTCTTATTTATGATTTGGTATCTACTGATTTAAATTGATCTCGAGGATAATCAGTAGGTTGCTTTTCATGATCTTGATTGATTTAGTTATTCGGTTATAAATATAGAATTATTGTGAGAGTGATTTCATTGATATCGGTGACCATATTATATATTCGAGTTTGACAACAGTTATCATTTGATCTCAGTTATGGGTGACCTAGAGGATTAGAGTCGATTACTAATAATGAAAAAGTTGATTAACTATTTACTGGACTGGTGGTTTACAATATCAAATATTCTTGTTGACACTCTAAAAACACAAACTCTCAGACAGCTTTTCAATCGGTCTGAACGATGCCTAACTTGTCGACATTTATAAAAGATAAGTCACAGATAAGCTGACGACCAGCTTCTGCCCATCCCTGAGGGACAAATCAGCGAAATGGACTCTACTGATGCAGTGAAGTAGACAATAAGCTAAGGTTGCCTTTGAAGAGACCTAAGCAGGCCATAAATGTTAAGTTAGCTCAACACTTAGCCTCGCATGAGCCCAAGGGGATAGCCTCACTTGAGAGGCTAAGTTTGTCTAACTTTGTCTTGAAGCTCTTCATAGCTCCATAGGGAGCTAACTTATAGTTTCACCTGAATCTTTTTTGATAGCTACGTGATTGAGATTTTAGAATTTGTAAATAAGAAGAATGAGTTGTAGAGTTCTTAGTCTCAATGCTATCCGCTGTAGCAAGGGCCAAAGCGGGTCGGGATCCTCAGGGAAGGATGCGATGCAAGCTTTTCAGCCGATTCCTTTGTATGCTTTGAATAAAACAAAGAAGGGATTAGATTTGAAGTGTATATGAATAAAGAAGTATGGTTTTACTGATCTACTACCACAACCCACCATGCAAGTCTTGGATGTTGAATTTCATCTTGAGATAAATGTGATTTACCCTAAATTATTAAGAGTGATTCAAGTAAGAAAATATGATACTAGAATCTAACTAAGTTGCATTATCAAAAACTAAACAATGTTTCATCCTAACATCTAAGTACAGCTTAAGAAAAGACTAATCTTAAATTTAGGCTGTCCTAGTTCTTAAGTATGAAGGCATGAGGAGTTATTTAAATATGCAACCTAGATTAAGAAATCTAATCATCAGTTTAATCTTCAAGAAAAATAATCTTTAGACCTAGGGTTTCTAAAAACTAGTCATCAATCGATTCAAATCCTAACTTGCCCTAGGGTTGCTTAAGAGATCAGCAAACCACACAAAGAATTAGTTAGACATCATTTTTTTATAATTATATTTTTTAATATTATTTTTTATTTTCTTTTTAATTAGAAGAAAAGAAGAAGAAACAAAACAAGAGATCACAAATGAAAACCGAAGCAATTAATCGCAGAGAAAAGAAATAAAAATTGATAAGAATTAAATATGCAAAAGAAAGTAACCTTTATTCGAAAGTATGTCTCCAAATACAAGCTCCTTCTTCTCCACAAAGCCTTTAAAACGAAATTACAACGTGCAAAAATTTAAGAAAAAGCTAAAGAAAAACCCTAATCTTCTCTGGATGCCCTCCCTGTTGCGTCTGCAGGGGTATTTATAGGTGCAGAAGGTGATAGAGTTCCGGATAAACTCCTCCACGAAATCTGTTCCCTAGACTCATCTTGTTTGCCGCGGAAACGCGGCTTGGGCCGCGTTTCCGCGGCCATACAGTGGCAGATGGCCACGCGCTTTGGCGCGTGGCTTCTCCTGGCCCGTCCATCTGGGCGTATGCTTCTGGAAGCTGGATCCTGGCTCTTCATTTTGGATTTTCAAGATAACTTAGAAATCAAGTTACCCTAAATCCAAATTCCTTCAAAAACGAATCTCATCCTTGCACTCTTATTTATCCTCATCCACCAAGCATTTAGGATAGAATAGAATTCTATCCTTTCCCTCTTTGTAGTATTTGCAATTTTTACAATTTGTATTTGCACTTTTGACTTCTTGTAATTGCACTTTTGCACCTGGGCTTGGACTTGGGCTTGGATATGGGCTTTTGGGCTTCATTAAGCTTTAATTCTTTATTTAATTCAATACTCAAGTCCTGCACACATTAAATAACAAAATATTAGTAAATGTGCAGAATTATATGAATAAATATGAAAATGTGATGGTAAATATGATGACAATTATGCATTTTTCACTACCAATCACACCCCCACACTTATCTTTTTACTCGTCCTCGAGTAAAAATCAAAAAGAAAAAGAAAAACTAATCTAGCTAACTCACTTTCGTAGGAATCATGGTTGCACTTAGCATGTGCAACAAGCCGTTAAATCCCTAGGTTACCCTAGAGGACGAGTGTTGTCTCGTGAGGGTTTTCAGCGGATTATACCCACAAAATCCATAAAAAGGAGAATATTCGAAGTATATTTGAAGAGACTAAGTAGTTTATAAGTTTTAGGATTATCATTTTTATTCATTCTTAAACTTAGTCTTAATAAAGTGGATTGTTATTTATTTAGGTAAGGATCAAAATTGAATGTTTGTATAGTCTTTTCGTTACCAAAAATCATATGCATCCTTGTAACTTTGCTAGGAATCCTTAACTTGGACTCTCATGCCTCTTTATTATTTTTATAACTTCATCTAATTTTCTTTCGTGTAAGTATCAAGGCTTCGTGAAGCCTCATACCTAACTAATTGACTATTAGATGTGTTAATATAAAATTTTTTTTTAGCATGTATAACTCATCTAATTTTCTTTCGTGTAAGTATCAAGGCTTCTTGAGGCCCTCATACCTAACTAATTGACTAATAGATGTGTTAATACATGTATAATATTTCTCAGTTTTCTTAGGCTTTCTAATCCACCCATGTAGCGAACTTAAAGTCGGTGGCTCCCAAACCGGTAGGTTTTAGGGCACCAGGTGAGAAAACACCCTGCGGACTCAAATTCGAGTGAACTAGGCCACAAAACTAAGGGCTTTATTTTACACCTTTAGGCGTGAACACTTATGCTTCTTGAGGCACATGTATCCAGCTTAATTAGTGATATATATTATTATTATTAATTTTTTTTATGAGGCACAAGGGTCTTTGTTTTGGAATCCTATATATGCACTAGGTATGCACATTTCATTAAGGTAAAAATCAAGACTAATTACTTATTCAATTTCTCTCCTATACCTAAAAATTAAACAATTTATTTATTTTGACCAAGTTTTTCGAAATCCTAATCATGACTTTCCTAATTCTTAAAACTAACTTAGATTTCTTTCAAGAAATAAGTCAAAGTATTGTCCTTTTTATAAAAATATATATTTTTTAGAATAAATAAAGAGAAAAAAAATATTTCTATTTTTTATATAATTTTTTTAATTTTTTTTTATATTACATACCCTTCCCCCACACTTGTTTCATGCATTGTCCCTAATGTATGAATGAAATGCGTGGATGCATGAACTGGGAGAAAGATATAGTTACCGATACAGTGGGTCAAAAAGACCCATGGCTGCATTTACTTCCGGTACTGACTCCAAAAGATTTTAAGACGTTGACCATTTACCTTGAATGCATTGCCATTTTTGGGGTCGTAGATCTCTATGGCTCCGTGTGGAAACACAGTCTTAACAATGAAGGGCCCTGTCCATCTTGACTTCAACTTGCCGGGAAAGAGATGAAGTCTAGAGTTATAGAGTAAAACTTTTTGTCCTTGGACAAAAGTTTTTCTCGTGATGAACTTATCATGAAAAACCTTAACCCTATCCTTCGCAATCTTCGCATTGTCGTATGCTTCTTTCCTCAATTCCTCTAGTTCAGAAATTTGCAATTTCCGAAGCTCACCGGCCTTATCTAGATCGAAATTTAGCTGCTTAATTGCCCATAGGGCCCGGTGCTCTAGCTCAACAGGAAGGTGGCAAGCCTTTCCAAAGACTAGTCTGTAGGGAGACATTTCTAGAATCGTCTTAAAGGCAGTCCTATATGCCCATAGGGCATCCACCAGTTTGGTGGACCAGTCCTTCCTATTCTGATTCACAGTTTTCTCCAAGATGAGCTTGACTTGCCTATTGGAAACTTCTACCTGTCCGCTAGTTTGAGGATGGTAGGGCGTAGACAACTTGTGAGTTATGGCGTATTTTCGCATAAGAGCTTCAAAAGTTCTATTGCAAAAATGCGTGCCATTGTCACTAATAATGGCACGAGGGGTTCCAAAGCGCGAGATGATATTTTCTTTCAAGAATTTGACAACAACTTTGTTGTCATTTGTCTTGCAAGGGACGGCTTCAACCCATTTTGATACATAGTCTACGGCCAACAAAATGTATTTGTGCCCAAATGAATTAGGGAAGGGTCCCATAAAATCAATGCCCCAGACATCGAAAAGTTCTACTTCTAGAATTGGATTTAGGGGCATCATATTTCGTTTGGAAATTCTTCCTATCATTTGACATCTTGTGCAAGTTTTGCAATACTCGAATGCGTCTTTGAACACAGTTGGCCAATAAAAGCCACTTTGCAGGATCTTTTCGGCAGTTTTGCGGGGACCAAAGTGTCCACCGCAAGCGAACTCATGACAAAAGGCTAGAACGCTTCTAGTTTCCTCATCGGGGACACATCTCCTAATAATTTGGTCGCTACAATATTTGAAAAGGTAAGGATCTTCCCACATGTAATACCGGACTTGAGACAAGAATCGGTATCTATCCTGTTTTGACCAATTAGGTGGTGTTTGGTTTGTGACTAAGTAATTTACTATGTCAGCAAACCATGGTTCCTTAGAGATTGCTAGAAGTTGTTCATCGGGAAAATTGTCATTGATGGGCAGTTCGTTGGAGGGTGCATTAGGCACGCGAGAGAGATGGTCTGCGACAACATTTTCAACACCTTTTTTATCTCGAATTTTGAGATCAAATTCTTGAAGGAGAAGGATCCAACGAATGAGTCGGGCCTTCGCATCTTTTTTTAGCATAAGGTATCGAAGTGCAGAATGGTCAGTGAAAATCGTGGTCTTAGTCCCAAGTAGGTATGGGCGGAATTTCTCCAAAGCGAACACTACTGCCAAGAATTCCTTCTCGGTTGTAGTATAGTTCATTTGGGCGTCATTGAGCGTCCTACTCGAATAGTAGATCATGTGCTGCTTGTTATCCTTTCACTGTCCTAAGACAGCACCTATTGCAAAATCTGAGGCATCGCACATGATCTCAAAAGGTTTGGACCAGTCCGGAGGTGAGATGATAGGTGCAGAGATAAGTTCCACTTTCAATTTTTTCCACGCACTATGGCACCTATCATCAAAGATGAAGGGCATGTCTTTAGCTAGAAGGTTAGTAAGGGGTCTAGCAATTTTGCTAAAATCCTTAATAAACCTACGATAAAACCCAGCGTGTCCTAAGAAAGACCGAATGTCCTTCACGCATCGTGGAAGTGGAAGTTTGGCTATGATCTCCACCTTGGCCTTGTCTACCTTAATCCCTTCCCTAGATATCTCATGACCTAGGACAATCCCATGCTGCACCATGAAGTGACACTTTTCCCAATTGAGGGTCAAGTTCTTTTCGGTGCACCTATTCAGCACTAGTTCCAAGTGATGGAGACAATGGTCAAATGAATTTCCATAGACGGAGAAGTCATCCATGAAAATCTCTAAAAAGCGCTCAACCATATCAGAAAACAGGCTTAACATACAACGTTGGAATGTGGCGGGGGCATTACATAAGCCGAAAGGCATTCGACGGTAGGCAAATGTCCCAAATGGGCACGTGAACGTTGTCTTTTCTTGGTCCTCCGGGGCTATAGGGATTTGGTTATACCCTGAATAACCGTCCAAGAAACAGTAATACTCATGATCGGCTAATCTTTCCAGCATTTGGTCGATAAATGGGAGGGGAAAATGATCTTTCCTAGTGGCGGCGTTCAACTTGCGGTAGTCTATGCATACTCTAACCTTGGTAGGCAATCGTGTTTGCACTAACTCATGCTTGTCGTTTCTACCACAGTAAAGCTGGACTTCTTAGGGACCACATGCATTGGGCTAACCCATTCGCTATCGGAAATGGGATAAATGATCCCATTATCTAACAGTTTCACTATTTCGGCTTGTACAGTCTCCTGCATAAGTGGGTTTAGCCTACGCTGTGGATCCCTCTTCGATCTAACCCCTTCCTCTAGATGGATACGATGCTGGACTATCGTAGGGCTCAGTCACTTGATATCTGCCATAGTCTAACTAATGGCTTCCCTATGTCTCCTAAGGGTTGCCAGTAGGTCTTCCTCTTGCCTATTAGTCAAATTAGATGCAACTATGACCGGTAACGTCTCTTGTTCACCTAGGTAGGCGTACTTAAGATGTTTAGGCAAGGCTTTTAACTCCAAAGAAGGAGGTGGCTCGATGGGTGGAGGTGTTAAGCTAGAATCTCCTATCTCTATAGAACTCAGATTTGATTCCCATTCGATCTCATCAAGGCTGAGATCACTTGCTTCTAAGTCTTCCTCTGACTCTAGTGTGATCTCCTCATTGTGCTCACTCGTCATGTTTTCAATGAAGTTAACCTCAAAGGGTTGGTCGGTCACATTGTAGGGATGCTTACCTAGGTTGAAAACATTGACTTCCTGGTCATATCCCCAAAAGTCAATCTCACGGATCCGTTTCTACAATTTATAATTGCATTTGCGGTTGCTAGGAACGGTCTTCCTAAGATGACGGGAGTTTGAGACCTAGGATTAGACACAGGTTGTGTCTCTAAAATAATGAAATCGACTGGGTAAATGAATTCTCCCACCCGTATGAGAACGTCATTGATCTCTCCCTTAGGAACTTTGATTGAGCGGTCAGCCAACTGAATAGTAACTGGGTCGGGTTGAGTTCACCTAATCCAAGTTGTTGATATACGGAGAAAGGGAGCAAATTGATGCTAGCTCCTAAATCGAGGAGTGCTCGATTGATTTCGGCTCGACCTATGGTGCAAGAGATGGTGGGGCAACTAGGGTCCTTATACTTAACAGGGATCTGGTTGGACAATAGCTCACTAATGTTAGTGGCTAAAAAAATCTTCTTAGGCACATTAGTCTTTCTTTTCTTGGTGCACATGTCCTTAAGGAATTTGGCATAACTAGGGACCTGTTGGATTGCATCAAGAAGTGGGCTGTTGAGCCTAACTGATTGAACACCTCTAATAATTTCTCCATATGTGCATTGTTGTTGCTTCTAAGCCTATTTGGAAATGGAGCTATAGGCTGGTGCACCTGACCTGCTGACTTTTCAACTTCAGTTTCATTGGAGCTGGGTGGAGAAGGAGTGGAGCTAGATAGAATGGAGGACTGAGATGGATCCTGTAGCATGGATACTTGATTATCAACTTGTTTTCCCGATTTGAGTGTATGAACCATGTGACACTGGTTTGGGTCTTGAGCCTCATTGGCTGGCCTAGGATTCCTAGGATTTGGCAATGGTTGACTCGGTAGGGTACCCCTCTGTCTCTCTTGCTGGTTCAAATGGATCTCTATCCTAGTTAAGACTTGAGCCAGCGTGTCATGGCTTTTAACTAGAGTGTCCATCTTCTTTCCAAATTTGAGAGTCTTGTTTCCATTTGCGAATTTTGGAAAGATTGTGGAGGATTTTGACTAGGGAAATTTTGTTGATAGGGCGGATTTTGAAAATTGTTGGAGAATTTGGGCCTAATTTGATCATTGTTGCTTGGGCCCATGAAAAATTGGGATGGTTTATCCAACCGTGATTGTAGGTGGGCGAATACGGATTGTTGGCGGGCCTTGTGAAGGCCGCACTCATATGTTTGGGCAAGCTTTGATGCGCGATGAAGACAGGACATTCCTCGAACGCATGGTTCATATCTTGACAATAAGTACAGCCCGCCGAAGATGTTGGGCTGACTTGGTTCACAGAGACTGGCTCTTTAGTTTCAAGAGCCTCTTTTCTTCGCATAACAGCAGCTAACTTAGCATCGGTTGCTATGTTGGCCTCAATGGAATGGATACCTCCTTTAGAAGAAGTAGGGTCATTAGTCCTAAATTTTTCCGGAGTAGGTTCCCATTGGATGGTATTTTCAGCTAATTCCTCATACAATAGACATCCTTCATTTTCGTTCTTTTTCATAAATCCTCCTTGGCACATGGATTCAAACAACGTTTTAGTTTGATATTCTAATCCATCATATAGAACTTGGCAAAGTCGCCATTTCTCTATCCCATGGTAAGGGCATTAGGCAAGGAGGTCCTTAAAACGTTCGAAATATTTCCAAAAAGGCTCATTGGCTGTTTGCTTAAACTGTAAGATGTTCTTCCTAATCAGTGCAGTCTTGTGAATGGGATAAAATTTCTTTAAGAAGGCCTTAACGAAATTATCCCAAGAAGATATAGAACCTACCTCTAGACTGTAGAGCCATTTCTTTGCTAAATCCTTCAAAGCAAAGGGGACAAACCTAAGTTTGATGTCATCTTTTCCCAACTTAGGAATATTCATCATGAGACATACTTCCTCAAATTTCCTTATGAAGAAGTATGCATCCTCGGATTCAAGTCCATGGAATTTGGGAAGGGTGTTGATGTATTGTGGCTTAAGCTCAAATGGGTCAACACCTTCATCGATAAGCTTGATGCAAGAAGGAAGAGAGGTCCTGATAGGATAGATCCTATCTTGGAGTGACGGCGGTTGTGCCATGTGTGAGTCGGGCTTTTGCTCGGGTGGTGAACTAGTCCTAGTTAACCTGGATGTAAGTGGGTCTCTCGACCAAGCTGGCATGCACAATTAGCAAACAAGTTCACCCAATCAACCAAAAAAAAAACAAAACAAACAAAAAATCCTATTCTAGGGTTATCCTTGACCTAGACGACTCCTAACTTTAGACTGTCCTTAGGAGGTCTATTGTTGACGTTAACCACAAGCTAATCGGCCAGGTAGGTGGCAAGACCGGTGGGAGGTTTTCCGTCAGAGACGTTCCTTAATTAAATAACCACCGTTCTTTGGGCTTTCGGCCCTCAATCCCTGCCTAGACACCGATTTGACAAGAGTTAATTTCGAACAATTTTCCTCCTTAGGTCAATCTCCTATTGAGTCCGAGTTAACCTAGGGCCAACGTCTAGTCAAATTTTACTTAAGGTTAGGGTTGTGAGTGTGACGGATATGATTTGTGGGCCAAGGAAGGGTGATGAAATCCTCACCTTATCTTGTTTATGGGTTATGCCCTTAAGATATTTTTTGTGTACGTGTAAAGCAGTAGAAAAGTAATCACTCAAAAAGCAGTAAACAGCCAAGAGTGTTTCCTAATCTATATGCAATGCAGACGTACCTTGTCGCCAGCACTCTTCAACAGAATTAAAAAAATTAAAATAGACACGTGTCCTAAATGCAAGAGTCTAAATTTTTTTATTATTATCAACAAATGGGTTAATGTTATTAATTAGCAGTTGCAGAATGATCACAGAGAAAATTTATCACAGCAGTAAGCAGTATTTGCAATTCTGAGCAACCTGCAGAAAACTTTATGAGTAGTGAACTACTCAGGCCGCGGAAACGCGGCTTTTGCCGCGGACCCGTGGCTCTGAAGTAGGCTCTGATGCTCTGCCTTCGAGGGCAGAGGCACAGAGTTGCTATGTGTCCTCGCTGCTGCTTTGTTTTCCTGTTCTCTGAATCTGCAAACAGAAAGAATAAAGAATAATTAGTTTGAGAAAATCGTGCCGTTCCTTCCCCGGCAACGGCGCCAAAATTTTGATTGAGATTTTAGAATTTGTAAATAAGAAGAATTAGTTGTAGAGTTCTTAGTCTCAATGCTATCCGCTGTAGCAAGGGCCAAAGCGGGTCGTGATCCTCAGGGAAGGATGCGATGCAAGCTTTTCGGCCGATTCCTCTGTATGCTTTGAATAAAACAAAGAAGGGATTAGATTTGAAGTGTATATGAATAAAGAAGTATGGTTTTACTGATCTACTACCACAACCCACCATGCAAGTCTTGGATGTTGAATTTCATCTTGAGATAAATGTGATTTACCCTAGATTATTAAGAGTGATTCAAGCAAGAAAATATGATACTAGAATCTAACTAAGTTGCATTATCAAAAACTAAACAATGTATCATCCTAACATCTAAGTACAGCTTAAGAAAAGACTAATCTTAAATTTAGGCTGTCCTAGTTCTTAAGTATGAAGGCATGAGGAGTTATTTAAATATGCAACCTAGATTAAGAAATCTAATCATCAGTTTAATCTTCAAAGAAAAACAATCTTTAGACCTAGGGTTTCTAAAAACTGGTCATCAATCGATTCAAATCCTAACTTGCCCTAGGGTTGCTTAAGAGATCAGCAAACCACACAAAGAATTATTTAGACATCATTTTTTTATAATTTTTTTATATTGTTTTTTATTTTCTTTTTTAATTAGAAGAAAAGAAGAAGAAACAAAACAAGAGATCACAGATGAAAACCGAAGCAATTAATCGCAGAGAAAAGAAATAAAAATTGACAAGAATTAAATATGCAAAAGAAAGTAACCTTTATTCGAAAGTATGTCTCCAAATACAAGCTCCTTCTTCTCCACAAAGCCTTTAAAACGAAATTACAACGTGCAAAAATTTAAGAAAAAGCTAAAGAAAAACCCTAATCTTCTCTGGATGCCCTCCCTGTTGCGTCTGCAGGGGTATTTATAGGTGCAGAAGGTGATAGAGTTCCGGATAAACTCCTCCACGAAATCTGTTCCCTAGACTCATCTTGTTTGCCGCGGAAACGCGGCTTGGGCTGCGTTTCAGCGGCCATACAGTGGCAGACAAAGCGCGTGGCTTCTCCTGGTCCGTCCATCTGGGCGTATGCTTCTGGAAGCTGGATCCTGGCTCTTCATTTGGATTTTTGAGATAACTTAGAAAATCAAGTTACCCTAAATCCAAATCCCTTCAAAAACGAATCTCATCCTTCTTATTTATCCTCATCCACCAAGCATTTAGGGGTAGAATAGAATTCTATCCTTTCCCTCTTTGTAGTATTTGCAATTTTTACAATTTGTATTTGCACTTTTAACTTCTTGTAATTGCACTTTTGCACCTGGGCTTGGACTTGGGCTTGGATATGGGCTTTGGGTTCATTAAGCTTTTAATTCTTTATTTAATTCAATACTCAAGGCCTGCACACATTAAATAACAAAATATTAGTAAAATGTGCAGAATTATATGAATAAATATGAAAATGTGATGGTAAATATGATGACAATTATGCATTTTTCACTACCAATCACTACGCATGAAGCTCTTCTTAGCTCCACAGAGAGCTAATTTACAGCTTCGCCTGAAGCTAATTCTGACTTCGCCTGAAGCTTTCTTTCTTGATAGCTTCGCATGAAGCTCTTTATAGCTCTATAGAGAGCTAACTTACAGCTTCGCCCGAAGCTAATTCTGGCTTCGCCAGAGGCTAATTATAGCTTCACCTGAAGCTCTACACAGCCATGCAAAAGGTTAACTCCTATCCTCGCCTGAAGCTTAGCATAGCTCTGCTGAGAGCTTGCTTCTACATTCGCCTACTAAAGCTTGGCACAACTTCACTGAAAGAACTAAAATGCTTCGCTTGTCTTAACTGGCTAACCTCGCCTGAGAAAAGCTATCCTCGCATCCACTGGTTAGCCTCGCCTGAGGAGGTTAGCCTCACCTCCACTAGTTAGCCTTGCATGAGGAGGCTAGCATCGCCTCCAACTGATTATTGCATCTCCTGAGGAAGCTAGCTCCGCCTCAGCTGGCTAGCTTCGCCTCAAGAGAGTAACCACCCTACTGAGTTAGTGGGGGAGTTCAATGGGTAGTTACTCCCATGATCCCTCATTAAGAGGAGACAATGAAGGAAATCATAACTCCATATTGAGCCTATAATAGCCCACTAGTAGGCTAGGTTCAGGGTCTTGAAGAAATTCAAGTCCAAAAGGCATTTTGAAGATCATAAGCTTCTTTAGTGACTTCAAAGCTAAGCCAACAAGAGATCTACTCTCTCGCTTATAAGAATTCAGAGAATCACTTCTCTAATCCTACAAGGATAAATTCAAGGTGTTAATACCCTAAGGCCTTCCTCTCTTTCAAGGAACCTCCGGAACCAGGCGAGAAGGAATTCCCAGGCAATAGCATTCGAAGATTTGAACAACTTCTTTCTGGTTTCTGGGGCTAGCACAAGCCTCCTGCATGTGCGCAAGCACAGGGAGGTCAGCGTAGCCAGAGCCCCTCTGGCTACCTCTTAGAAGAAAAGTCTCTGTTGAGACAAGTAAGGCTCTCTGCAAGCCTATTATAGTCTCAAGCGAAGCTAAGCATACTCAATGTGAGTCTAGCACACCGTCTCAGCAGAGACTAACATAGCCTCGCGCTAGCATGTTAACATTGTGCGCGAAGTTATAAAGGTTCTCGTGAACTTAAAACAGCCTCTGCTAAGGCTATGTGGATTGTAAAATTTGTAATCTCATGCGAGGCCAGAGATAGATCTCTTGATTCAGTTTCATGTGAAAACTAAAATAGTCTCTAACTGCAAGACTATTTCAGCTCTTCACAGAGTTAAGCCCGCCTGTCCCGCGAGGCTAAAGCTAAAGCACTTTGTGCTAATAGCGAGGCTACTGTATCCCCCTTACATCATCAGCACTAATGGGCAGTGCTAGGCCTCGTAGCTGGCGGCAAAACCAAAACACTAAGTGCTTAGATAGCTTCATCATGTGAAGCTAATTCAACTCTTTGCAGAGTTCAGCCACGCCTATCACGAGGGCTAAGGCTAAGACACCTTTGTGTGCTAATAGCATTGTTGATTCAGCATCGCTCTCACTGCCAACACCTAATGCTAAAGTTTTTACCGCGAGGCTATAACTAAAGCACTTAGTGCTAAGAATCTTAGCCGCGAGGTTAAAAATGAAGCACCACTGAGTGATAACAGCAAGGCTAGTTCAGCTTCACTCAAGAGAGAAACTCTGCGCAGCAGAGCTAAGCTCGCCTTCAAAGACAGAGCTAAAATAGTAGCTCCACCTTACGGAGCTACTCTTCAGGCGAAGCTGTATTAGCTTCACCTATAGCCAAAAAGAAAAGTCTTCAAGGCTAAGCCAACGGTTTCTTAACCCAAGCAGGCTAACATCCAGTTTCCTTGAGTTTTTCATGTTTGGATCGGTGGATCCAGGTACCACAGACATGCTGGATTATCTGAGCAACAAGCGGAAAATCCGCTCCGAAGAGCCAATTCACATCTCGTCATCCCAGTGCGGAACCAAGCAGGGTGTCAACCTGTGACAGTACATTCCACTCACTGTTGTTCAGGGTCAATCTCTACAACCTCTCCTCCAAGCCAAAAATCGGTGTTCAACCGATTGCCAATCCAAACTTCTGAGAGAGCTCAAGTCTCAAAAGAAGAAGACAGTGAAGGTGCCTCACCTGTCAACATGATAAGCAGAGAAAGGGATCTACTACAATATCAAAGAAGTAAAAAGGGGTTCACACTCTCTCGTTCAGTTCTCCAGGGCCTCACTATAGCCCCGACTTAGGTCGGGTTCTGGTTTGAACAAAAGGGTGCCTTCTATGGTACTCATTCCAGGGTAGCAATACCCTATAATTATGGACAGCCTTCCTCCTCTGAAGCTATGTTGCCAGAACCATTGAGATGTCACTTATAATAGTCAGATAATGAGGAAGAAGCCAGAGGCTATTGATAGGTAGTCAAAGTGCAAATTATCATCATATTTATCATCATATTTCCCTTCTTATTCTTTTATTAAGCACTGCTACGTTAATATTTTATTGTTTAATGTTGTGCAAGCTTAAGTAATTAAGTGAAGAATAAAGAAATAAAGCACAAGTGAAGCCCAAAAAGTCCAAAAAATCCCACATGCAAAATTATTTTAGTAATTTAGAAGCTTCTATCTTATCTAACCTAATCTAAACTTAAATTTTAAATTATTAATTTAAAATCTAGGGGAGGAAGAGGAAGGATAAAGAAGAACTCCTAAATTACTATTCAAATAAAGAGAGAGAGGAAAAGGATAAGATGGATCCTTATCCAAAACAAGAGATGAACTTCTGCTTAAACCTAGTTGCTTGCAATACAAAGATAAAGATAAAGGAGAGAAAAGAAAGGCTAAAAGATAAAGATAAAGGGAACAAATCCTTTTCAAACTCGGATTTTGATGACTTGCTTCCCAAGTTATCCCGAGTTCTCACGATAGAGAGTCTGAATGCAGAATCTAGAAGGAGACGCCCAGATTAACGGATCAGAGAAGGCCACGCGAGAAAGCGCGTGGCCATTGGCCACGCCTTTTGCCACAGAAACGCGGCTATGGCCGCATTTCTGCGGCCGTTTTGGATATATCAGGCAACGCGATTTCGTGGGAGAGTTGTACTGGGACTCTACGTCTTAAATCTCCTATAAATACTCCTGTAGAGCAACAGAGAGGGAGGATCGAAGAGCTGAAGCTTAGGGTTTTCTTTAGATCTTTTCTTCTTTCCGAATTTTCTTGTATTTTTTGTTTTTTTATTTGGAGAAGAGAGAAGATTGTTGAAGAAGCAAGAGAGCTTTGTAATTGGTCAGTGACATCCAATAAAAAGGTTCTTTATTCTTCTTTCTTTTGCAATTCAAATTTAGGTTCCTGCTTAGCTTATTTTTTTCATCTTTTAATTTTCATGCAACTTTTTCTTATTCAAAAATAAAATTGAAAATAAAAATAAAAAATATGAATAAACTAATTAAACCTATAGTTTGCAAATCTCTCGATCAACCCTAGTTAGTTTAAAAGATGAACAAATTGACATCTATGCCTGTTAGAAACCCTAAGATTAAAATTGGTGTTTTTGAAGGTGAAATCAAATAATTTAGTTTAACTAATTTGGATTGCACTTTTTAAATGGTTCTTCATGGTTCATATTTAAATACTTTGATAGCATAATTTTAAGTGGATTTTTCTTATGCTATGCTTTGAAATTAAGATGAACTACAGGTTTAATTTTTATTAGTGCACACTAATTAGGGTTTACAACATTATTATTCATCTTACTTGATTCTCAATCAAAACTCTAGGGTAGATAAATTCTTCATTCAATATGATGTTCACTCTTTTAGACTAATACTTTAGTTGTGGTAGATGA